>JBBPMP010000059.1:0-64428 GCA_038090395.1 Boletales sp. KT-2023a
TCGAGTTTCACGCCTGCGAGTCGATGGAAGGGGTTCTCCGGGAGCTGGAGACTCGTCGGGTTCAAGGGGAATAGAGAACCGCTCCAACACATCCTGCCTTTTTCTTGCGGAAAGCTGTCCGTCAAACCGCACATATGAAATGCTGCGGCCGTACTGAGCACGGATCTAAGATTCGATTGCAAACTTACCCGTGTTCATCCAATGCCTCCCCAATCTTTTGATGGTGTCAATGCAATCATACGAGTGTGGCTATAAACCCCGCTCACCTTGTCCAAGAAGGAGGTAAATTGAGAGAAAACCAAGCTCTTGGCATCGCTTGGAATCAGTTTTAGAAGATGAACTAACTGATCGATCTTGGCGGACGATCCAGCGCATAGTTCGCCCTGGCCAACGTGTTTTGCAGGCACTTGTGTGAGGTCTGTAGGGGGTGGCGGCACCACTAAAGCTTGTATGGTAAGAGGACGGCGATCCTGGGAATAAATCAGCATCAATGCATGCAATGGAGCGAAGAGATATAGTATACCATAGGACACTTTGGATCCCTTGCAATCACCTCCGATATACTGTGTCTTGCATAAGCCATAACGGGATGCAAATACACACGAACAAAACACACCAAGTCAAACAAAAGACGTGAGCACAAGGCGTAATCCTAGGTTCGGTCAGCTCGCAGAAACAGATAGGGCATTCTTCATTGTCCTCGATCGTTTGAAGGATATGTCCCTCCAACCTGGCCTTTAATTCGGGTGTGATTTGCACGACGGCGTCGGGCGTGTCTTCATTCATCCGCAGCTGATCCAAATAGTTTGCTGGAATCAACCCGGGATGGAGAACAATTTGACGCAAACGAGTTAGCATACTTAGAACATTAGTGGTAACCTCGATGGATGTGAGCGCGTGAATCGATAAAATGCAACATAACCTACAACAGAGTTCAATCCGCCACCTTTACTCATCAGAGTTTCGATCCGCTGTCGGGAAAGAAGTTCCACGGTATCATAGAGTTTCTGGAAAACAAATTCAGAATTGGTACTATACTGGTTTAACTACACATACCCGTGCTTCCTTGCCGAGTGTCACAGGGACGAGAGTAATGTCGACCTATTATCATCAGTGACTGAACCGCAGGACTGACGAACAAAGGAGCTTACTGGCGGCAGAGACACAAGGGCATTACCCTCGTTGTCTTGCATCTTTGAGTAGACATCAGATCTGAAAGTACTGTCATGTACAGCTCGTCAATAACATACCTCCTTCGTTCTCCGGATACAAATATGGCTCATCAGAGCCTAACACACGATCAGAGTAAATACTTGGCTCGCAGAACAAACGTACACGGAGCAATTCTGCACCTGATGGATCACCATCCTTCAGAGGACGCAAAACGAGGCGTTTGAAGAAATCCTCGTTGTCCAGCGGATGGCAAATTTGAAGGAATGTGAGGATAGAGCCAAGATCCTGATAGAATTAGCGCTTGAAACGGGGATATGTAAGACAACATGACAAACCTTGGGAGAGTTGATCTATGGGGGGAGAGGGGAGCGTCAGATAAGAGATTAGCAATCTACTATACTCTATAACTCACGATGGGTGTTCCAGAGAGTACCCAGCGTCTCTCCGCAGGAAGCATGCACGCTGCCATGGCCATCTTCGTCCTAGAGTTCCTGATGTTGTGACCTTCATCTAGAATAACCCTCTAGGATCCGCTGAGTTCGCATATCTCTTCAGCAGGCCCTCGCAAGCTGACCTTCCATTTCACTTCGAACAAACCCTTCCCTTTCTTTTTCTTTTTCTTCACCGGCTCTTCTCCAACGCCTTGCTGGGTGATAACGCTGAAGTCTGCGTCACCTGAAACGACTTGGTAAGTAGTGATCACCACATCACACTTCATTAATTGTTGCGCCGTCATATTGCGTGAGGCACCGTAGTATACACATGCCGTCAGAGCACCCCTGACGCAATGCTCGTCAATCTGTTTCTCCCAATTGGAGATAACAGAGAGCGGGACAACTATGATCAATAGAAACGGTTGAGGACGGCGTTGAACGATATTGTAGTGTTACATACCGATGAGTGTGCTGTTGGAGTATCCTTTGGGTACATCCTTCTTTGTCGCAAGAATGAGGGAAATCATTGTGAGTGTTTTGCCCTGCGAAAAACATTATTTTCGTTCTCTCTTCGACAGGTAACATACCAAACCCATACTATCCGCCACCAAGGCGCCTCGGCCAAGCGTAGGAGGCGTGCTAACGTCTTGCGGGCTCTTGGTGGCAACTAGAATAGCAAATTTAGCAACTACCTTACTAGTTATCAATGAAATAAGTCGAACGATTGAAATAATATGGCTGATCACAATTAATGCCTATGTCCAACGCCCAATAACGACGACATACCTTGTCCCCCACTTTCCTATACTGCCAAAATTGAACTGGGCTGTCCGACTCCTTGGCAGGCAATTTGGGATATTCGTGATCCATGCACCATTGGAGGGCTTGACTCTAACAGTCACACATGCGTCAACTTGTAATTGCAACTCGAGAATGAACGCTTTACCTGATGCTTTAACAAATCCACCATCAACTCTCCACTAGCAACACTTGGTGGATGAGGATGCACAGGCAGATTCAAGATGTCAACCGCTGGTAACAGCGTATCAAGTAACGAAGCACGCCTGTCCTCATCGTCGACTCTCTCAAGACCGTTCAACATCTGCCGCAGCTCTGCAGCCTTCACATATGCTTCGTACTGCTTTTTCGCCGCATCTTGTTGTGCCTCGCTCTGGGCACCCGTCATCCCACGAACCTGGCTAGGACCAGGCATCCCCATTCCCGTTGTGGCTGCAAGGGCAGCAGGATGTATAGATGGGATAACTCCAGCGGCAGAAAGGGCAGCCATAGCAGCTGTGGATAAGGCACTTGGGACTCCACCAACGTGCCTGGGTGGGAAACCCTTCCGATGAGACATAGCCCATCTCAACCTTGGCTCTAGCATGTCACGTTTGTCCGCTGATCCATAGATATATAATGACCTAACGGTGATACGGCTTAGCGTGAAACTAACGAAACTGGGCAATACTCACATGGAAAGTGAATATGCAAAGCCGTGTACTAAATGGATTCAGTCTACCGTCCCCGAACAAGCAAGAATAACCCTACGATTTCCTTCGTGCATGACACCCTCTACCGCAACCAGCTTCTGGTCTAAAAGCGGAGCTAGCTGAGCTGCGATATTTCTGGGAAGATGTCCCACTTGAGCACCGGTAATATTCTGGACTTGCACTGCATTGCTTTCCGTAACTATAAGTAAACTGTCTGAAAAACATGATCCCACATCCTACCGGTCATATCTATTGTATGGCTCCCTGACCAACCTGACCTGTTCACCAGGTCCAACCAGACCTGTATGCCAGGTGAGCGCTGCATAACGTGACTCCACACCACGTACCCTTGTAATATTGTATTCCAACTATACTGGTCTTCATTACAGTGTAGAGGTCATCGGCTTGCTCCGGTTCCCCCGTGACGACCTCGTCATATTCGTCCCCGAATGATGTATGTATACCTTTTTCACGTTTATAAAACTTGATTGACCGGTTGACCGACAACTCACCAGTATCGAGTTCAAATTTTCTTTTTTGTGCGACCGCTCCATTAGAGGATGGGCCAGGCACGTCAGCAGGAGGCGGAGCCACCTTTGCACTTGCTGGTACATCCGCAGGATTAACTTTCTGATTTGCAATAGCGCGTCTGACCTTTTGCTGGTCGTCGTATCTGTGCGCATGTACGCAGTTGCTAGTCCGTATGCGAGTCAAAAAAAAAAAAAAAGCCTACTTACCGAACGGTAGCAAAGCCAGAAACCTTGTCCAAGTCGATGACGGCAAGTGTGCGCAGAATGTCAGGTGTAACGCAACCCCTGTGTCGTTGCCGCGAAGTCAGTGCTTTTTTCCCATGAGACTGCCGAGCTGACGAAATGCGCACCAATGACGCCATGAAACTGTTTCACCATATTGACCTTTGACAATCTGGCCGTACCTCAGACTACCCACGGAGATTGGGGAGCCGCTGCACGGCGTAGGGGCTTTGCACACCGCGCGCGTACTCCGACTATACTAAAATTCCCGTTAGCACGCCGCCGGGCTCTAATAGACGTGCTTACATCAATCGCGTGCGTCGACATCGTGACCAACGCGCGTGGTGACGGTCAGAGACAGTCCTGGAAGAAGAGTCAGCATCGTTCGCTGCTGCTGTAAAGACTTTGCAAGTCTGTTTGTCCATATTTGACCGACACGACGCGCCAATGTACCACGTGACGAGCGCGACACTGACAGTGACTACTACATACCAGGAGGATGGCAGAGTTTGCATACGACCCGGATCAGGATGCAGCGGTGAAGCGCGACCTCCGCAAAAAATACCGTGCGCTCGAGAAAAAGACAGGAGGTGCGTCAGACGCGTCGCTTTGACCCGAATATGCCATGCACACTGGCGCCATGCAGAGCACCTGCGACCGCAGGATCATGAAACGGAAGATCTCGCACATCAGGTCGCCGAGGCCAACGAACTGTTTTCCAAGGGTATGCGCGTCTATGCCGTTACTGCCATCGCCTCCTGAACGCCCACCGGTCAGTCAGAAACCCGACGGAAGCAACCCTCGACTCGACGGTACTCCGAAATGTCTCGAGTATCGGCGCCCAGAAAGCGCGTGCGATGAAACTGGGCTCGGCCGCGTTTGACATGGACGACTTTGTGACAAAACTCATTAGCTACATGGGTGGTAGACAGCGCTTCGAAGACGAAGAGGGGGACGAAATGGACGGAGTGGAGGAAGGCACGCTTGATTGGGACAAGATTGGTCGGAAGGCGCTGGCAAAGAGCAGAAGGGTCCCTGTCACTGGTTTCATGTGTATATCATTGCTCCGTTTCCTGCTTGTTTCTGAACGACTTACAGGCTGGGCCCTCTCTTGATAGAACAGAAAAAGCGCGGACCTCTGAAACGTGCCAAGCAGGACAAAGTCCAAGAGCAAGAACGCCGACCCCAGGAAATAAGGGAAGACGATATCAAGCGGTCTGAAAATGAAACGACCAAGAATGTCCTCCAGGTGCGCCGAATTTAGACGCTCGCATACAGTACATCGCTCATACCTGTCGCAGATCAAAAGTATTCTTGAAACCACTGGTCCGATCAACATCTTCAAATTCATTGTCAATCCAAATGATTTTGCACAGTCTGTCGAAAATCTCTTCTACCTCTCTTTCATCATCCGTGACGGAGAATGTGCATTCGAGATCAACGACGACGGAGAACCCATCGTCAGTACGTGAGGGTAACCTGTCCTACCTGGATGTATTCTGAGACTATTACTAGTGTGTTGCGAACAGCCATCCTTACATGATAGAAAGGAAGGTGTCCATGCGCGACAGATCGTCATGGAATTCGACATGGCGACATGGAAGGTAAGATTCACCGACCGACCCAGTAACGCCAGACTGAATTTGCTGCCACAGCGTGCCATCGAAGTCTGGAATATAACCGAGTCACAGATTCCCCAGCGTCCCCCTGCGAGGACCAAGATTGGTGACAAATGGTATGGCTAATAGTGTATATGTATTCATCGGGCACGTAATGGCCTTCTGGGACGCGGAGTCACTGCAAACCTACTATAGTGTATTGTAGAGATAATATCTGGCCATGCATCCTCTGATATACGTTTGGAAATCTTGTTATACTGTTTGAGCCACGTACGATCCTCACGTACATGTCAGGTAGATCGGGTCAATGATTCGTCCTGTTCTTTGCCTACATCGATTCAAGTTCATACCTTCCTTCGTTGATGGGTATATTCGTGAATTCATCGACAATATTGATACAAGGATGACTAGTAATAAACATGATTGAAATCCGCAATGCAAATGAATGTGAGTAAGATCCACGACAGTAAATCAAGCAGTGAATGAATTCTAAGCCGTTCGCCAGGAACGTTCCCAAAAATAAAGTACTCTCCGTGAGATTCTCGTCTAGCACGACGTACGAGGCGCAAAGTTGAACTTCTTGGCACCGTTCACATCGTAAATCCCGTACCCGGGCTCTTGACTATCTGAATAGATATGTGCAAACCACCCAATGCCACCGCCAGGAGCGCTCTTGAGATCTGTGCAACGACTGTCAAGCATCTGGTAATATTCCTGCCATCGTACTGTCAGACCGATAGTGGATGACTCTCTAACGGATGACGTACTTGCTCACTGTTGACATTGGCGACTGCTTTCATGGCGTTGGCCTGAACACCTTGAGATGTGCGGGAAGGCCAGCCATTCTAAGGCAGAATGTTAGGCGTGGAAAACCTGACATGTTGAAAAGCCTACCTCGTCAAAATACATCTTCTTGCCCCCACCGTGCTGGATGAACCAGTTCATATCTGTCTCCACGAGGGGCCACGCGAGCGCCCCTGTGGTCGCGAGCGTTGAAAAGAACGGAAGCATGTGGATGTTAATGTAATCAATCGCATCAAGGACGTCCTGAGCTCCATCACGTTCCTGATAACCATATGCAAGCTCGGAAACGGTGACAGGGATCTGTACACTTGTGAGACGCGCTTTAGCGGAGGTGACTTGTGATGCAAGCTCAGCGTGAGGCAGGACGTTGTCGAACAGCGGTTCAGAGCCAAATTGCACGCCGCGCGTGACGAATTTGGCTTTTGGATTCGTGGTG
Organism: Boletales sp. KT-2023a; assembly: GCA_038090395.1. Classification (NCBI taxonomy): domain Eukaryota; kingdom Fungi; phylum Basidiomycota; class Agaricomycetes; order Boletales; species Boletales sp. KT-2023a. The sequence goes on from JBBPMP010000059.1 coordinate 6,709, forward strand.
AGAGTATTGATGAGTGAATCACGACGGGTTTCCCACTCGTTATTACCATCGAAGCCGAACTATGGGTCTTGAGTCAGAATGGATCGGAGACAGCAAACACGGGACATACCCATATGAGTGCATGAACTCCGAGGCCGTTGTTCCATGCAGCGTCCACAATGTTGTCACTGCGCGTTCGAATCAGAGGAAACCAGACAGTCGGTACATCACACGCACTAGAATCCGGGATTGTCGCACGTGCCGTAGAGACGAACGTATCGACCATTGAAATTTTTTCGGATGTCAGCAAACTCTGCGTTTAGCTGGCTCGGGCTCTGACCTGGCGACATGTCAGTTGAAGGGTCAAACGCGAAACGACCGAGACTTTCATGCGGTGACCTCGTAGCTAAAGCCCATGAACGCGTACTCGGTGTTCATAGCACACCACCAGTTATCAAGGGAGTCGGGGACACTCGAGGGCATTGTGAAGTTCAGAGATGGAAAGCAACTTGACGAAGCAGTGGTAGTGTCCGAAGCAGGAGGCGGTGCAGTCACATTAGGCGGATAAGCAGCAACTGGAGCGGGGGCGGCTGTAGGAGTGGGAGCAAGACTGGACGTGGCACCCTCAGGATTAAACTGGCAGTTTCGCGGAAGCGGCCAGGCAACAAGAACAGAAATTGAAGAGAACAGGAAAAGAAAGTAGAGCAAACGGAACATACTGAAAGAGCGTGAGGGTCGAAATAGATGAGGAAGGAGAAATGGGATTCATGGGCTTTATTGTTGGCCAGACAATGGTCATTGGTGATGAAGGTCTATTGTCTGGACTCGGCAAATGACGGGCCGGAATGAACCAACGGAAAGGCAACATGAATCTGCAGCCGGGATTGGTATACATCACGTTGCATCAGAAACCCAGTTCGCATGAGCATACCGACTTGATGAACTACACACCTTTCTCCGTCATCAAAACCAAGCGGTAAGCGACACCTGGCTGACTTTCAAGTTTCAACAAATGCCCGCGGCAATGAGTCACAATTAAAAAAGACAATAAAAAATGTGGGCCACTGAAATTCAAGTTGACTGTGGGCATGGGGTTGCAGAACTTGAGGTAGTCCCTTCAAGTCGCCAGAGGGTCCAAGTCGTGTACTCTGATTGCACAGATGGATTCAAATTTCGGATCTCAGACTTGTCACAGTTCGTGCTTGGGCGACGTCGCAGTTTACAAGGAAGCCGCATCATGTTTATATAACAGCCTGACACAGGAGAAATATTAACTATCTGTTCTTGAGACCTGCTCTTCTGGCCGTTGCTCAGTCGTAAGTGACTACCATAGAGCCCCGGACGCCGTTGTCATCAACATCACGACGGGTTGTTTCACCGACTTCGCCAGCTTCGACTTCAAGCGCCTCTGCCATGACAACTCGTTCAGGTTGCCATCCCCTAGCCTGTTTGAAGGAGTGGGTCTCATTTTGCTAGCACTTTACCTTCGATTTGTTTTTATTGGGCCGCAGCACTTCGGCAAACAACCTGTGTGCGACTGAACTGCTCGCCGACATTGAATCTTCGGCTGGTATTCCCCTCTGCATCAACAATATCGTCGGCTTAAGACTTTATACATTATTGGGACTCAGGACTTTCCCCTTCTGCGTTGAGCGTACAATCTGCCGTTCGGTCCAGGTGTGGGTCGTCTTTCATGGATTCGTGTTTCAAAATGCTTCTTCCGCAAGACTGGGCTGATCCATTTGAATAAATGGACAGATGCGGTGCAGCATCCAGGAGGCAGCTGCCAATTCGACGTCAGGCGCGTCAACCTCGACGGGCGGAGCTGCTGGTCTGTCTGTCAGTAGCCTCGATGCTAGCGTAACCGTGTTAGTCGCCATTCTCACTGCTTTCTGAATCGCCCTATTGTGTAAGATGATTCAGTCAGTTTTTTAGAGCTTCATGTTGTATGATACTTATTTGTAACAATGCGGAGGATCGTGACGCACCTTCTTGGCTTGTATCGATGGACATTGCTTTTGCGCGTGGTGTATAGAACTAGGTTAGCCGGTTGCTACACACCTTTGTACTTCTCGTCAAATACCGCTTGTCCAAAAAAAAAGAAAAAGAAACAGACATTGCTTTTACAACAAATCATAAGTAAGTGTGGTGTCATTACGTCAGCAACTGCAGCACTCCCTTGAGAACTGCGTACCCAGCTTGCTTCCCGCAATTAATGTCGGCGACAACGCCACGTTCGGCGCGGTTTGATCTCCCCCCCGCCCCAGCATTCGCAACTTCGACTGCCACGGATACCGCACTCGCTGAATGGACCAACAGGATAAAAGCAATGCAACGCCAGGTGGATGCCGATGACGAGGCCGAGCAGCGCCGTTTGGAAGAGGAGATCGTGAGAGCCAGGTTAGCAAGAGTGAGGAGAAGCAGGACCGGCCAGAGCGGTGATTTCGGTGTGGGTATGCATGGAATCGATTTGTGTAGGTGATCTGGCCAACCACCAAGGCAAAGCACTCGTCCTGATGGTTTGCACTGTAGCTAATGTTCCGGATGGCCCAACGCGTGCTGTGGAAGCTGATCTGGGCATACATGCGTCTCAGATGCCACTATCCCATGCAAGGCCCGCGATGAAGTCATTATCAGGTGGGGAGAAACCCACCCCAATATCGCTTGCGGCGTTTATGGGTGGTAATGCAACGGGCCCCAGACTCAGGCGGCAAGAACCGCAGTTGGATCCCGCCGCTGCGTATGATGGGCGTGCAGATCACGGTGCCGTGCACCCGGTATTTGGTCGTGGGGGCGTTGCAATGCCAGGCATGGTCGGATGTGATGTTGCTGCTGCTCCACCCTCCCCTCCATCTGCGTCGATGTCTCTCTCGCCTCCATCCGCCCCCGCTCCACAGCCCGAGGTGTCCAGACCACGAACACTCAGCACCTCGAATGTCGCACGTAGGTATGTCGAGAAGATTGAGGAGCTTGGCTCTAGTCAACCATCGCCCCCCAAACCGTCCGGTCTTGGTGTCCGTGACCGTCGTCAAAGTACGCCTCATGGTATCTTTTCGGAGCCCAAGGTTACGCCCACTCCTTTGCTTCCTTCCCGTCCACCATCTCAGACTGGGGGGAGGGCTGTTCCCCCGGCTAAAAGTCCACTCGCAGAGTCGCATCCTAAGAGCCCTCACGTCACAGACATCCGTCCAAAGACGCCGACCACCTCCGAAGTACGTCCTAAAACACCCGTGGTCAATTCTCGGCCAAAGACAGTACCGGATATACGTCCAAAAACACCCTCGGCAGAATTTTCCACTAAGACCTTTGTTGACGAAGCACGTGCCAAGACGCCAGTTACAGAAACTACTCGAACAAGAATCCACGTCCAATCCAGTCCCACAAGGACAAGTTTTCCTGATGCACTTCCATGGCAGACGCCACGACATCAACCATCTCCCCAGCTGCCATCGACACCGGCCATTCCCCCGAAATCCCCCGCGCCTCCTTCACCTGTACGCGGCACACATATGCCACAGGGCGTTTCCCCTGCATTTTTACGTCTCCCGCTTGGCCCTTCGAAGGACCCTACACCGAGCATCAGCAGGCTGCAGGGTCGTGGATTTGTGCAGAGCATCGTTCAAGCGAGTGACAGAATCAATGGTGACCCTCAGGGAAGCCCTTCTCCGGGACCGAAGCATGTAATCCCTTCTTCATCGCCCGTCCCCAGCCAAGGAAACGACGCGAGGGAAAAGAGTGCCAGGCGAGCTTCAGTACTCGATCGATGGACTCCCGTGATGAATGCCAATGACAACGGCGGGACATCATCACCTCCACTTCCGGCTACCAAAAATTCTACCCCTACGCGGACATACATGGCTCATGTGAGCATCAAATCAGCATCAACACAGGGGCAGGGACAGGATGTTGCGTTGGTCAAAACACATGACACAGGGCGTTCGGTACGCAGCATGGTGTCCTTGCCAGTGATACCCAAGACGCCGTCCAAGAAATCGGACGGGTTGCCTGGTTCAGACACGGAAGGGAAGCTCGGGTCCTCGAGTACGATGATATCCTATGTCAAACCCGTCAAGACAGGCGACGATCCTGTTACTGCCGACATCGACGAATTAGGCGTCAGAGCATCTGGCGGAGGTGTGGGAGGTGTGGGAGCAGGAACAGGCGAAAGCGGTGTACATCATGTGGTGGTAACTAACACCCCAGGCAAGGCGAAGACGCCGAGGGTACCTGCATCACCATTGCCTCCACCGCCTGGCAAACCATTGACCCATGTGCGTCCTCTTCGATGACACTGCGCTAGTAATGATGGTTGATGGATGCCCCTTTTTCTGTTTTTCTTGGGTTTTGTTTGACACTTGTTCTTGGTGCATATACCTCATGTCGATTAATGGTGTAATGCTGCCTGCGTCACGTTTTAATTGCATGCTTTCTCGCCTTGCTGGTCAACGATAGCCTACGAAGGATAGGGCCAAGAAGCCACGTAAGGCGAGGTTCGAAGAAGGAGGATCGGAGGCAGCGACACTGTCTACCACAGGCACTGATGGGGAAAAAAAACTGCCTAATCTGGGGGTACCAGCATCTACAGGTCCCGCTCCGAGCCTTACGCCAGACTCGTCAAGCGCGCCTGCCGTATTTGGCTCGGGGGATATCAGGAAGAGCACGTCGAACGGTGTGGGGAGGGTCGGCGACCGGTGGACGGAGTCGACGCTAATTGGGGTCAAACCCACGCTGTCGGCCTCGACAGCGACGAACAGAGCTTGCTCGGGTGCCAAGCCGGCTGGTGGGGTGGGCATGGTCGGACGTAGGGCCCTGCCTGGTCTTGTCAACCCCGCCGTGGTTGCGGGAGGAGACAAGAACGAGAAGAAGGACAAAGAGCAGCGTGCTGGTGCGCCACCGTCGCCGACGCGTCACACGCGAATACCCAGCACGGGGAATAGAGCGCTGGTAATGCAGGTGGCGCAAGCGCTGAACGAGGTGGCGCAGCAGGACAAGGAGAAAGAGGAGAAAGACACGACGTCTGTTCCTACGGCGCACAACCCTTCTGTGTCCGCACTTGCCGCGAGCGAGGGGCCGAGTGCTGGACAGCCAATGGGTGTGGAGAAACGCAGGTCGAGCTACGAACGGTACTCGGCGATCGCGATGCCCCCGTTGGCTGAGGAACGGACGCCTGTGGCGTCTGCGGCCAATACACTGTCGCGCAGCGTGGTGCAAGATGTATTGAGCGGCAAAGTGGCCAGTGAGAGTCCCGTAGGCCCTGTGCGCGTTGAATCGGCGGGCGCTGACGTCACTGAACAACCACCTTTGTCGAAAGTGCACATCGGTGAGGATCAGTCTTTGTGGTATCTGAACGGATCGAGCTGACGTGAACAGATCATCTCGAGGAGCCATTGCCCAAGCCGGACATTGCGGCGCTGCTCGACGCAGAATGGCCGCCCGGGTTCGTGCCGAACCCGGACCTGCGCACGGTCTCGGTGGAGATCATGTCGATCGTTCACACGAACGCTGTCCCTGTCCAAAGCAACACCAATGTATTCTATGACGCCGAGCTCCTCGTCATTGTGCATCGTTCCAAATCCCGCGAGAAAGGGTTGGCCATTACTAAGGTGTGGTGCTGGAAGGGCAAAAAATGCCACTTTGAGGAGCGAGAGGAGAGAAAGGTGGGCGAGCTCGCGAGGCGATATGGGACCACCGCGGTTCGTGTCTTGGCGTCATTGTGAACAACGCACTCATAAAAGATTTGCGTAGGACGTCATTGATCAGCAGCGTGAGCCTGCTGAGCTTGTTCACGTTCTCGGTGGCCAACTTGCAATACGCCAGGTGGGGCACGATCTCACTAGGACTTGAGTGAGGTTAGTTTGACTATCATTCAGGGTACCAGGGCGCATTGGTCCTCCGAAAATACTGCGATGCATGTCGTGAGACTAAGCGATGGCCATATCTTGATTGACGAAATAGATCTCGTGCGTTTCTCCCCTGCAACGTTCTTGAAATATTGATGATGCATGTTGGCGCGCAGAATATCAGAAACCTATGCTCGGGATATAGCTACTGTATCTCTATCTTGGATAATATCTACGTGTGGCACGGTTGCGGTTCAGTGGCAGCAGAACGGACTGCGGCGCTCCGGTATGCAGATGGCATGGCTGCCAAGGGGACGTCGTTGAAAGAACTCGTAGAGGGCGAGAACGACAGGGACGACGAGATATTCTGGATGGTTGTTGGTGACGCTGACTCCTATGCCAAGGCCGATTATTGGAGGTGGCGGAGCAGCAAGGCGCCTTGCGAGCCTCGCTGTTGGGTCGTGGACGTGGCTCACCTGGAGGCTCCAGTGAGCGTCACTTGTCACGATCGATATTTCCTCCTGATGGTTCCCGTCTTTTAGATCCGTCTTATCACGACCATGTTCGCAGAGATTGTACAACAAGAATCGGTGTATATCATTGATTGCTTCTGGGAGTTTTTCGTTCTCGTGGGTAAAGATGCGCGAGCAAAGCGATCTAATATAATCCTGGCGATCAACACGGCGATGGTGAGTTCTCGCTTTATTCGGGACGCCCTGGTGACCATTGGATTTAGGCCATGGCGCCACTCGTTGCGAGCTCGAAGCCATTTTCGCCGACGGTGCACGTGTTAATCCTACCCACGCAGCTGCCGCTGGACATGCGGCACGCATTCCGCGACTTGGACGAATCGGTGCTGGTGGGTCCTGTCTCGTTTAGGGTTGCTGTAAGCTCAGGTCTACCAGAATGGCGGGTCCATTCCAGATCATATGAATATTTTGTCTACCGCTGAGGCCATCGAACATGTGAGCGACATCTCTTGAGAATACAGGCTGAATGGGATAGATCTGTGTTGAGAGACCATACGATGCTCCCACTTCGCCCTGATGTTCAAGTATTAATGCGTAATTTTTTCGTGACCTGCAGATCTAGCCGTTTTTGGTCGCGGGCTGTTTTTCACTGTATATCATGCACTTTGGCACATTGAGGACTCACTACTACTAAGTACGTACAATACATGTGCGGAGCGCTAGATGAGCACATCGATGCCATCAATGGCCATGACTGAGTGATCTGGCAAGTTCAGTCCCAATCGGCTATCCGTGCTAGGTAGTACCTGCAATTACAGATCGCCGAGTGTGCGAGTCCCAGTGGTTGATTTGGATATATAGGGTAATAGGATGATGATAGCAGCAGCTACACAGAAACATTTTGAATGTTGTCTGAAGTCACTATACCAGGGTAAGGACAAACGTCGTTAATTCTACTTCACTGATCCAAGCAGGCATGCAGCCTTGTCAGTGGCCTACTAGATGCGACCAAGTATTATTGCCTTTTCAATTCAATGCGATACATTTGGTGTCAGTTTTTTCGGTGAGAATCGCATCGATGATGGTATCTGTCGTAAGTCGACTCTTGTTTCACCAGTGGTAACCTCTGGATGACAACCGGCAGGGGGTTGGGACGCCCCTACTCTGTGTCTGATTGCGTTTCCCTGAAGGCCGCGACATTTGCTGACCCTGGTTCAGTACTGAATCCTGATCATCGGGTGGAAGTACACGTACTATGGGACGCTATTTCTATCACATTAAACGTACAATTCGAGTATCTCTTTGAGAGGTCGAGTAGCCTTTGGAGAAGGCTTCTGAAACGAGCCTAAGGTCGCCCTTTGTTTCCCGCCAGCCCGAAGCCAGCCACACCAAGCTTGTCAACGACCCAGCATGAAGGACACTTCCCGTCCTCATTCAACACCGTCCTCGCGCTCCGTTCCGTACAAAAAATGTAAGCAAACTGGTGCTGTTTCCCCCAGCCGCGATGCGCGCCGAGCACCCGACGTGCCCCACCAGACGTTCTGTCTTCGTGTGCCAGACCGACCACACGGCTTGCGCCGTCATGAGGTCCACTCACGCGCCGACGACCACCATCGTTCCTTCTCAAAGTCAGGGGGGACCCATCGTACCCGCAAAAACAGCAACGCAGACGGATCAACACGCGAACGACCATCACACCCAGGTGCCCTCAGCATACAGGCCGATGTGCCGGGCACATCCCTCCGACTCCCCCTCACATCCGTGCCACCCGCTACGAGCGCATCCGCAGGTCAAAGTAAAGCTGGATCTCCTACGCCCGGGTCGGTAACCGCGTTCTTACGCAGCATCGAACTTCCGGTCGGCCCCCCCAGCCCACCTCCGCCTCAAATGTCCTTTCCCCGTACTCCCCCTTCTCTTCGCCTCCCGCCGTTATCTACCACAGATGGCAGGCAACAGGGTACTTGTACGAACGGGAATGATTATCAAGTCGGTCTCGTGTATAAAGGGTATCCGTTCACTTATGATCTCGCCGCACTCCCCGACGATCCGGCGGGCACTATAGCGTTGCTTACGATCACTAAAAGCGATCCCGGCGCATATCTCTTGGTTGGCGCCCACTATCGGCGTACGGGCCGTCCTAGGGCCGCATGTGCCGTCATCCGATCTCTCCTCGATAACTTAAACGCGGACAGCCCACCAAATGTCGAGAAAGGAAAGGGAGATGGTACGCCTTATGCACGTCTGTGAATCCGGTTGGTTTGAGAAGTAGTTCACAGCAGCGCCCATGAATGGCTCCGGCGTATCTACAGTGACGTCCTCTTGTGCAGGTTCTTCCAAGACGATCGAGCGAACGGTGTCTGTGTTTAAAGGTGCAGCGATGCGGCCAGCCTTGTTACTTTTGGCAGCGTGCGAACTGGATATCAGTCGAGAACGTCCGGACGATCCGGAGAATAATGATCATGTATCGACAGCGCACGAGCTGTTTCGCGCCGTCTATGGAATCGTGAACGATGGTATCGTTGCTGGGGCGCTGCGTCCCAAATCCAAGAACGCACTCGGCCTTGAGTTTTCGAGCAACAGAAACTGCTCATCTATCTCGTCGCCCGAGGCGGCGCCCTCGACGCATGCCAAAGAACTGGAAAAGGATTTGAGTGCAGCGCGCACGATGCAAAAGACGCTGAAAGAAAGGCTCGCGGCATGCAACGATCAATTAACGTGTGCAGAGGACAAGGTACGGGCGTTGGAGTTGCACTCGCTGGAGATGCTCGCGCAGCTGGACGCATCGCGAGATGAAAACTGGAAATTGCGTCAGCGATTGGCCGAGTCTGAACGGAGGACGAAAGAGTTGAACCAGTGTATGCCGAGCGCTGAAAATAGGGTTTGGGGAAGGCTCAAGGATTTGTTGTTTGATAATCTGGGCGGCGGTGTACGTGGTGAGTGAACGACGTCTTGTGTCTCGTTTTTCGTTTTTGCATCTGGACTCGTGCCTCTTTCCTCGACTGGCTGGTTGCCACCCATTTTTCTAGTTGTACCCATATTGCATCCCGAGCATTTGCATGATTCCCCGTACCACAATCTCGGCATGGACCAGCACCGCGCATACCTTTAGACGTTCATACGATGCACAACATCTCTATTTATTCTCGCAAACGTAGCGCATCGCACCTGTAGCTTTTTTCGGTTCCAAAGTGACCAGTTGAGAGGTCTGAAATTAATTTTGTGGCGGACCGTTAGGAAGATTATGTTCGGTATAGTGGTACAACTCGGAGCCAAATTCCCTCAAGTAAGCATATTGATGTACACCTGCATTTACGCGAACGGTTGGGTAAAGTAGAACGGTTCTCGATACACATTCCTCATGAGTTAAACTATCAGATGACCTTATCAGATCCTTTCCTCAGGGTCACACAAGGTGAGCTTACCGCAGTCAGATACGACTCTGCAACTGTACGTGCCCGAGCGTTGAGACTCAGTTTCATTTCACTTATTTCTCTGTCTACTTCTTCCATGAATCTGGAATTTTGGATGAAATCACACAGGGATATGGCGCATATAGTCACCTACTGAATGATAAAGTCGACGACTTTGTGCTTGAGCATCGTTTCCGCATGAACGTTGGTGATCAAGAACGAAATGTCATACCCCTTTTGACCATGAGCGTTCCTCCGATCTCATGGTGTCAATCAAATAAACGTACCGGGACGGGTTTCCTGCGCAGCACGACGAAGCTCTCTGCGCGCTGCATCATGAAGCGCGTGAATTTGTGACACAGGATACGTTCGATTTCATCTGCTTGTTTGATCTTGATGCTCATCCGTATCGAGTTGACCGAGGGCTCGATCAACACGCGCTCGTTTTCATTGCGTGATATCGTAAGGGGGTTGAGGAGGACTTCTTTCGATCCGCTGGGTGTCCTGCTGAGGTATCGACAAGATCGGCGCGGATGCATACGTACCGTACTTCGACCTCGGGTTTGTTGTGTCGTTCAACGACCTGGACGCGCGTCGGGTGAGATCTTGGACGTCGTGACGAGAGAACGGACCTGAGACGGAAAGTCTTCAAGCGTGAGTGCTGCGGTGAGCGATGATCTGACTGCAGCGAGATACGGTCTGAGTACGTTTGACTGTTTAAATGCGTCAGCATCGTTGATGTCGTTCGACCGTCGACACTGACCATCTCGACGACGACGCTACGATCGGAGTTTTAAATTTCCCATTTACAAAAACGTTTTATTTAGGTTTCCTTTTTTTTTTTTCCAAGCGTGATATTGTCATGGTCGTTGCAATTGCACCTTGGTACGCGTCGTGTGCGTGCCTGCGAGAGGCGCTGACAGCCATTGTAGGAGCATCGTCTTGACGCCAGGCAAGGCAGAGGTCATCGTTCCCCAGGGTGACGTCCAGATAAAAAACGCAGCTCTACCCGACGTGCTGCAGGACAATTCTGCTAGGACGTCTGTCAAGCTCACCTACCAGAGCCTCGCCTCGCTCGACGACGATGACGATGAAAAAGAGGACGACGAGGATGACGAGGAACCCGAGGGCGTCGCAGTGACTACCGTCCTCTGCTCACTCACGCCTGGTAAAGTACGCGTCCTTTTACCAGCCTACGACTTCCGGGGACGCGTCTGACGTGTGTCCAAGATCGAGCAGTCGCCGTGCGAAATCATCCTCGAGCAGGACATGGAGTATATTCTCGAGGCTGTCGGCAAAAAGTGAGCACGTGACACTGGTCGTGTATAGCGTTCACTGACGTGTTTGTAGCGCGATCCACTTGTATGGAAACTACGTTGGTATGATGCCATGCCCATTCTATCACATGCCCTCCTTACCATCCTTTTTACTAGACCAAGTACCTGTGGATGTGCCACCTCTTGGGTCGGATGACGAGGACGAGGAAGACGCATATGATTTGGATGAAATCAGCTCAGATGTTGATATCCCAGTTGATGGTGATGAAGCCGACCTTGACGGTGACGATGACGATACCCAGTGAGTCTGGCCTTTAATATGGCTATTTCAGTGTAATCACGAATTTGATTAGTCGCTTCGAAGAAGTCCATGAGGATGAGGAGCCCCCTAAAACTGTCAAAGAATCGCCCAAAACCCTCAAACGCCCCCATGAGGACACCATGGATGTCGACGAGCACGAGGATAAATTGTCCAAGTCCCAAAAGAAAAAGTTGGCCAAGAAACTCAAGGGTACCGACGGCAATGCTGCCCCTGCCCCCTTGCCAGAGAAGAAGGAAGAGGAAAAGGTAGAAAAGACGGACAAGAAGGACAAGAAGGAAAAAAAGGAAAAAAAGGACAAGAAAGAAAAGGCTGACAAGCAGGATGGCGAAAAAAAGGAAAAGGCCGACCCAACGGCACAGCGCACCCTCGAAGGAGGCGTCAAGGTTCGCGATGCCACGGCCGGCACTGGCAAGACGGCGAAGAAGGGTGATAGGCTGGAGATTCGCTATATTGGCAAGTTCCTCGATGGTAAAGTTTTCGACAAGAACACCAAAGGAAAGCCTGTATGTTGCAACTGTCATACTCTTTGGATCAACCGTGACTCCTTCTCCAGTTCATCTTCACGTTGGGACAAGGCGACGTCATCAAAGGTAGGCAAATTACCTCGTATGTGAGGTGTGGCCGTTCATTATGGCACCAGGTTGGGATGTTGGAGTTGCCGGAATGCAAGTTAACGGAGAACGCGAAATTATTGTGCCACCATCAATGGGTTACGGCAACAAGAAAATGGCTGACATTCCTCCAAACTCCACATTGAGGTTTGGTACGTCGCGATCGATCGTCCTGTCAGCCTATGATTGATGATCTATCCGTTATCAGAGGTGAAACTTTTGGCAATCAAGTAAAACGGGGACGCGTGTTCCTCGGCCCTCGGGTGAGAAGGTGAAAGAGGAATGGTTTCACATGCATGGTAGTTTGGTCTCTGGTAGTCACATTTGTGTGGTCATGAGTATATCAAATTTGACGAATGTGTTGAATGTGTCCATGACCCTTATTATCAGGTGTGCGCTGGCCGCGCGGAGCACTGCTTCATCGAGACCCTGAAGCTACAACCTTGCCGCTTGCATACAGAAGGGCCACAACGATCTAGTGGTGCAAAATGGTCGACAATAGGTTGCTTCGTGCGAAAGCAGCTGGAAACTCGCAGGGTAACGGCGTCAATCAGGGGCAACGACCATTTACGGTCATGTGCACGAAGTGTGGACCGACGATCCATTCCAGCGCACAGAAGAAAGGAATGCAAGTCCGAGGGGTATTCAAGACTGTGTTGCGACGTGGTGGTATGAGGACTTTGAATCGGACACAGACGCGTCAATGGGTGGCGGTCAAGAGTCTGACAGCTACCCATCAGACCACAACGTGTTCGTTCCCAGTTGTGCGAACCCAACGGTACCGATCGGACGCAGCTGTGGCGCCTCAGCAAAAAAATATTATTAAAAAAGTAAACGGGATAGTATTTCAAAATCGTTCTCCCATCATCGGGAGACCCAGAGTTCCGGTAGGTTTTGTTTTGCCGTCGCTCTCTCACCCCATCCGTTCCGACGTACGGAATGCGCGCACGGCGCTCGCTCGACGTGTACTGACATCCAGGACCGCGTCGTGACAGTAAAACTGGAGATGGCGTTCTTCCTGTGTCCTTCCGTGCTTATTTCCACCGAGCACGTGTCAGAAGAAAAGACGCCGTTTATGACCTCCTCCGCACGACTTGGGGGGGTTAACTTGGCACGAAACTCAGATGCGGACCGAACCTGTGGCGAGCATTATGTAGCACCGCGTTGCGCATATGAGCGCCATGGGAATCGATTTATTGTTCGATGGACCGGGATCATCGACACAATCGTTATGAGCATGTCTACCCACGCCAGAAAACGACGCAGTAAAATCGCCCCCCTTCCCGATAAAATGCGGTGCGTTGATCACGAAGCCGGCTGGGGGCTGTCATAGTCCTGAATGTGAGAGATGGAATAGGTAAGCGTGGAGGCTGAGCCTTCCAGAAGATACGTGTTCAACGTGCCGAAATTACCACCGAACTGTTCGTACGCACCCCCTTATGCCTGTGAACTGGGACATTGTGGCAAACCTAAACTGTGGACTGTGCCTATTCCGCATAATTTGGGTTGAACAATGGATGTGGCAGGCGCAAACGAGGCGCAGAGGTCGCCGCAGCTATCCGAGGTGGACAAAATCCATGGAGGTGGGGAATTAAGCTGGTAACCGTTTCGGAAGACAGTCGGCTGCGTAAAATCGGAGTAGAAATCATGAAGAATGGAGCTGAGACCACATGATGACATGTTGTGATAGATATGTACCTTGGCCCGCGAACATGATAAAACAGGCACGTCGCAAAAAATTGAAAAAAAAGGATATGCGCAGCGGTGGTCGACGTGTGGTTTGATGAACAAATGTGGGCGGAAAAAAATGGAGAAGCTGCTGATGTTCGGAACGGAGAGCCGACAAACCTAGCGTGCCGCTTTCAACTCAGTCAGATCATGTCAGATATAATAGATGATAGAACTCACCACATGTTTGTCGCATAGCTCAAGCGGCCTGTGACAATCCCACCGGCGAAGGTTATAAGCCAAAAGCGTCGCTACAGTCATTCCATTGTTAGACTAATATATTAGGGCAGAATGAGGGTGCGTTGAATACGTGGTCATTGGAGCTCGGCAAAAGTCACTCGTACCTTTAGACTGAATATTACTGCCACATAGATCATCATAGATCAGACCGAATGATGCACGAGTTACTTGCCACAGCAATACTGAGATGTCTCGTGTGGATCAGATGACCGAACACGAAGCAGATTAAGACGGAGACTCGCCTGTTGATCGAGACGGGCGAAGAAAAAAAGTTTCTGATCGGTATTAGGTCATACCAATCCACTTGTCGAAAGGGGCTGCGTCTCATCTCGTCGAAAATAAAAATAAAATAAAGAATTGAAACCTTGAAACGGGAATAGATGAACGCGATAGGGAAGAGAATTTCTTTGATGTGGAAGGGTGGCGGCCTTTCGGAGAAAAGACAGCGTGCAAGCACCGACACATGAAAGTCCGAAATCCGTCTGAAAACTCAGACAGAGTGAAATTACCCATCAACGAGATGAGGCAGCGTAAGAGAGCATCAAGTCGATAGTAGAGCTGCACATTGAAAGAAAATGGGTGCGTAGGCCACAGCTTACGCGAATGTTGCCTTCTCCAACACGCACACTGGTCCTATGATGATGTGGCCGACATTTTAGGGCTGCATGTCACTGATCTGAAAAAAAAATATAACTTTTCGGGAATGAATAGACGGTCCAGGTACCTCGATATGGTCAAAACATGAAATAAAGCACTTGCCGAACACCTCACCGTATATGTGGTCTGCCATCTTGATCACGATAGCAACTGATAAATGCCAGCGAACAGGCTCCCTCATGGCACAAGCGACTTGCGTGCGGAAGCTTACGACCAGGCGAGCCGCACGAGTCCACCGCCCACACACCTATAAAATCCCCCTGGATGGTCAGCATTAGTAGCTAAATCCTTCCCCATGCCCACCTCCCTGGGCCCTACAATACGCCTAGAAGGCCGGTCAACGACTCCCCTCTTTACCCTTACCTCTCATCTTCTTAGTCGTGGATTCTCACTACCCGGTGCGTCTCGTTGTCGTTGTCTGCGCAGCTGGGCTGTGGGGAATGGACGCCGAACAAGCATGAGCCGGCATGGTTCACCGAGGGTGCTCCGCTCTTTGGGATGTGTGCGCTTGCTGCTGTATGGTCGGGGGCACTTCCTTCCCATTTGTACTGGAGATGGATGCCACCATTTCCTGGCTCAAGTCCCAGTACATACCATGGGAATGGAAGAAGCCTCAGACCATGCGAGGTGGGTGTCAGCATCGCAAGACGAGCATACCCGGTCGATGTAGGGGCGTCCGTCCACACTCTTTTTTCAAAAGCCTCTTACCTACACTGCCGCTTCCACCGGACACTGTTCCCCGCCGATTGGACTTGGAGGACATAGCTTAGCATTCCGTCGGGATCAGCTAACCATTACTATTCTTAGGTCGTGCAAGACCTTTGGGCCTGTCGCAGGAGGACGAGAGGCAGTTCAGATTGCTATTCACCAATCACTTACCCAGAGGCGCTCACCATGAAGTACTGTTTCAGTGGAGACTCTGACGGTAGAAACGGCAAATTTGTGCTTCTCACCAATTCAATTACCTGATCCTTATTAGGTTCAGATATTCGGCAAACCAATCCGAGAAACCCTTGACACACCTCCCCGTTTTCTTGGACTTATTTCACGCGCCTGCTGCTGGACCGTGTCCCGAAGAAATAAGCGCGTCGATCAGGCTGATCCATGTGTATCTGACTGGTGATGCGGCGCTCGCAAGGACCTTTGTCGGAGATGGGAAATCAACCGGCGGTGCTGACATGCGCCGGTTCCATGTCTTTTCTCCGCACCAAACGCCAGTACTGAAACTACCTGTCAATGTTCATGTTGAGCACGGACAATCTCGAGCGTTTGGATATAGTTTCTTTTGTCTCGGCCGTTCGTTGCAATGTTGCATTTCATTTGAAGATGGCAACACATGTCTCATTCTCTAACAGTCTTTTGTCAAGAGGTGTCTCACGCATTTTTTTACTCCCGACATTTCAACAACGTGAAGCCTCGCTATCGATTTTGATTCTCTAACAGCGCATCAGGTGCTCGGCTCCCCTACTTTTTCATTTCCTCACTGCGCCGCCCACTGACTTCTGTATCATAAAAATGCGAACTGCCAGTGGGTATATCTCCGTTCTAGGACACAAGTGGAAGATTATTAAAAAAAAAAAGAGTCCAAATTGCGAAAAAGCTCACAACCGTAATAAAGTGTCTCGCTGGGATCAAAGCAGAAGGACGTGCATAACGACCCACCTCACCGCATCGTTCTAGGCTCTTCCGACGCGTTCAAATCTAGACCACGACGTGCAGCGAGCGATCGTCGGTTATCCCCTTTTGCTCACCAACGCCCCAGTTCGCCCCGCCGATGCCCAGCGAGTCGCCCTTTGGCCACACGTCGCCGTTCCTTGACCATCCTCCTCCATCTTGATTCGTCTCTCGATTTAGAAGAGGACGCCTTCCCAACTCCGCGAGGGCTGTCCGCTTAGTTACAACAAGGGGGCCAAGTCCGCCTTCGCGGAAGCGGAGTCAAACCCGTCCTAGGCTTTTATGCCCTGTCAATGGCTGAGGTTCGAGGTTTTTCCGGACGTGCTAGAGTGTTGCGATCCTCTGTACGTCGTGATCACTCGACGATACCTGGAACGAAAGCACGCAGGTCGTTGATCAAGTACACAGGCACAAGAATCGTGATCCCAAAGTTGGTTTGACGGATAAAATTTCACACAGGTCTCCTGAAAGGTATGGTGTGAACCTTGCCAGCAAGGACCATTGGGATACAAAAGGACATGTGACGAACTGCTATCACGGATGGGGTACGGGACTAGGGCGCAATGCCAGAGGAACCATAATCTTGCTGTCACATTGGTCTGCTGTTTGTAATCATGCGCACGAATGTATTCAACTAGGCAGTGCCGAGTGAAATCACCCTCGGCGACGTGAAACATGCGTATGACTTTTACGGAAGCAGCATAAATCCATTGGCGCAGCGTCTAGGAAGTGATCTCCGTTAATGAACTTAATAAGAGAACGAGAGCGAACGAGACCCAAAAAATGTATTCAACTGAACTGTGGGTACACGAACACATCTGAACGGCGTCCCTCGGAACTTATCACCTGCCGGTTCTGCTACAAGAACGAGGGTGGGCTCAGCGATCTAGTATTATTACCATTCGAAGAATAGAGTGGTACATTGGCTAAGGGGTTTGAAGCGTTGGCGTAACTCCTGAGCGGAAGGATCAAGGAAGCGTTTGACCGCACCGTAGACAGTTAGAATTCGGCTGCCAATTTGTGCACGACGCTAATAACTGCGGTAGTAGACATTCTGGACAGTCCTCGAGCCTGAGTGAGCAAGGATTATGCGTTGCATCAATGGAATCGAGACCGCATCAGCTGAAGTGTGGAGCAGCGTGTAGTTCAGGGACGCGAAACGAGCTGCAGCGCCTGCGTGTCTCCCGAGGAGCTGTCATGAATCGGAGAATCTGTCGCTGGGTTTCGCACCATCTTACCAGGCCTAGTATAGCTCCGTCTTCAAAAACAAAAACAAATACCAGCCTTGGATTTACCCAGCTCCAGGAGTCCAGGAAACAACAAGACAAGCATGGAAACTCGTAAGGGGCGTGGGTTCTATGGTCTTTCGCGAATGAACTGCGCGAGTGATGTATGATGGGCGAAGCACAGAAGTTCGCCATCCCTGTCACCCGTGTCAACGGAATTGAACGTGTTCCAGGTTTCGCCCTCGCAAACATTCGAAGTAGACTTTCATTCCGCAACAAGGAATCCTCCGATGCCCTGCCATAATACCAGCTGAGCGCTGTAGTATGGTCTGTTTCGGGAGAAGGTACACCCTACCAGGGCGTAGTCAACAACATATCCATAAGGAGGTGGATGTATAGGTCCCGAGCCTTATGGTTCAGGAAAGGCGATATGGAACGACAAGAGTTGTCTGCTGACCACGACGGTTCGTACCATTTACCTTGTGGGCGACTCGGAGCGCGTAGTTCCGGCGATCTTGAGCCAGAAACCAAATAGGGCTTGGGCTGATAGATCCACAGAGATCCAAAGGTATTGCAGTCCGCACAGGTGTCTGCCTATTAAAACGCTGGAAGGACGTCCCCGTCCACATTGGCTGGCCATCGGCGCAGAAAGTGCTACACAATGGTCAGACCCTTTTCCCTCCCATTTGTACTGCAAGGTGATACCTTTGCTTAGAGAGGGACGATCTTCAGTACATACCATGGGAATGGAAGATGGTTTGGACCACAGTGTAGCCATCGCTCTCCGCCCATCCCTAATATCTGCGTCATTCTACTACTATATCTTGGTATGGAGGCTGACTCACTCAGCTGAATTAGTCTGGAAACTTGGTCGAGAAAGCCACAGCTTTCCCGAGTAGCTGTGGGATTGCAAGCCACAGATATTATTACCGCGTTGCCGGTGTGTTGTAACTGACCATGCTTTGAACGATCCTGTGAGCGAGCAAATGCTTACCATCAATTGTTTCCTTCCATGTCAGTATTTCGTGAGTATTCCAATCTGCATGATGTGTCGCAGATTGACCCAGTGTCTCGGCATCTAGCTATGGTACGCGTAAGCCACGAAATATCGTGATTCGTCCCGTGAGTCGCAATTCTGTCAGTTTGAGGGGTGGGCGTGTGCGTGGAGGGTTAGAGGTTGTAATGTTCCGCCCGTGGTGTCCCGAAAGTTCCCCTACGATCCAGGATCCAAGTTGTTAATTGCCCGTCGCAGACAACTAGACAGGCTAATTCCATGCCCATAACTAGTCGTGGAGTCTCCACTTTGGACGTAATTCAAGGATGCGAGGCCCGCAACAAATAACAACCCGCGAAAAGAATCTAGGAAATCCTAGAAACGCTCGCCATCAACGTTGAAACGACGCCGCGTGCCCTATAAGAAATTTCAAGCGTATAGCAATTGTGTTGAGGAAGAAAGCAAGGCGGTCTGCAATGGATAAGCAGTGCACGAGGACAACCGAGTCTTCGAAACTTTTTTTTTTTTCATTTATTCACTAACCATCACGATCCTACCATCGCCACCATCATTATCATCGTGCAATTCTTTCCTCAATCTCCCTTGCCGAGCTCCTATGGACCAACGGGTTCACTGGCCACTGGAGTAGGGTTCTATTTAATGCGGAACCTGTTCAACTCCTCCGAGACAATCAGGCAGAACACCGCCATGCCGGGCCCCACTCCAGTCCGGAATCAAGTTGGCGATTCTGCCTTACCCGCAACGAGCGAAAGTTAACGTTCAAGCAACAGTCTAGGTTTTACACACTCTCAAAGTACGTCCGTTGATCCCAAACTCCGCGAGTCGAGATCGACTCGCGGAGTAGGGTCAGGAAAAGGTGTGAAGTGGAGCTTATCATAATGCATTTTGGGTCGTGTGGTCTCCAAGAGCTCCACTTACGTTCTCACCTAGCCCAAATGCTTTGAACGATGCTTGAGCTTGAATCCCATAGAGTCTCTTTGATTTTTTTTTCGCCCCCGGGGCCAAGATGCAAGGCGAGTCAGATACGGTGAACTTGTCTCTGCCCCTTATTTGTCACGGTGGTGCTTCATACATATTTTGCCTCCTCAGCTATGGGTTCCTTTCAATGTTACCTCCAGTCACACGTCTCCGAGCATATACGGTTTGAGGACTTGAAATTGGTTTTCGAATCAACTTTGGAAGCAGCCTTCCTGCCTGCCGCAAATGCCGGAGCGGAATTTGAATCTGTTGGTTATGGCATGTCGGAGACTAAAAAGTTCTCCGAAAAACCGCAGCACTGCCGCACTCTCAGAAAAACTTTCAAGTCCAAGTTTAGCATGCTTGGTCGGCAATGTGACAACAACAGTGAAGATCGTTCGTTGAACACACATGATGGTATACAAACAGAGCTCTAATGATAAGCATTTCAGGAAGTTGGATTCCCAACACGGGCCCTACAGCGAACGAAAAGGGTGTCCATAATTAGGGGTGCCTTACGCCCAGTGGCCAGGTATCACAGGGTGTGACGAAGAAAGGCCACCATCCACGGCAATGTTTTGTCCATTAACATAGCTTGATTCATCTTCAAAACATGGTATGTCCATCATTGAGCCCCACCAATTAGCAACAGATCTCACCTGATGCCAAAAATAGCGCCATCTGTGCGATTTCTAGGTCGCGTGATTAGCTCGTGGAGGTAAAATCACTCCGAAGGACTGATAAGATGCACGTACCCTGCGCAACGCCGTAGCGACCCATCGGATTCAATTGTCCGAGTTTGCCTTCGCTACCTCGTCCACGGGCAGACTCGAATAGTCCCTTCGTCATGTTCGTTTCAACCAAGCCAGGGCAGATTGAATTTACGCGGACGTCAGTCTTTTGTAACTGATATACGCTCGTTTTCGCGATCGAGTTAACGCTGCAGAATAGGTAAAACACGCGAGGAAGAAGGGAGCGACTCACGCAGCTTTACTTGCGCTGTCTAAGCCATGGCTTTAATCATGGTCGCAACGAAAAGAACAATGGGGCCTACAGTCAACGGACCCCGCACCTGAGCGTAACCCAGCGACTGCAGGCAGAGTGTCAGATAGGTTACAAGCGAGAAACGGGACTAAGACTGACCTGAAGCGGTCAATATAATGCTGCCGCCACTCAGCGTCTTGCCAGCCGAAGGATTAGTATGCATCATCGCTTGCGAGGCATGTTTGACAGCTAAGAAGCAACTGCAGAAAACGTTGAACAAGCTGTTGTAAGATATTGTAATGCTATCCTGCTTACGAAAGGGTGTTGATTCGCAAAGTCTCCATGAACCGTGTCGGAGTCGTTTCCCGCATTGACAAAACAGTTGCAACTCCAGCCTAATGTGGCGTCAGAAGAGGAATTCTCCTGGAAAAAAAACAGACATTGGCAAAGAAGACATCCAGCTGACCCTCTTCGTCGATCGCTTGCTTGCATACAGCCGCAATTGCGGCATCGTCCGCAGCATCAGCCTGGATGGTTGTAACCTGTACAGACTCATGAACTGATGAAATTATGGCTCCACCTCGCAATTGACCTTTACGTCTGGATACGAGCGTTCGATCGTTGATTTAAGGTCCGGCAAATTGTCTGGAGAGAAGTCGATCAGATAAAGGTGTCGTGCACCTACGAAAACCACATCCGTGATGAGCACTGCCCAGACGAGGGAATAAATCGGAATCTAGACCTTGATGTGCAAAAAGGAGGGCAGAGGCACGCCTAAACCATGCAAATACCAGGGTGTAAGTAGGAAACCAAACCCAGAACGATATTGAACGTTACCCAATTCCATACAGTGAACTCGCTCCGGTAACGACACAGACCTTCCCGCTGAGTCGCTGTCCGCGCGGAGTGTTGTCGAGATGAGACTGAATATGCTCGATGCGGGTGAGCGTCCTCTCCCTGTGCTCCTCGGAAGTGGACTTGGATCCTTTGATAACGTATGGGTTGGTTTTCGACATCCTTGGTGTTCGAAACCAAGTATGGGGGGTAGGCAACTCGTGGAAAACCCTGGTATCATGAAGTGCGAGCTGGCTGAGTTTCAAATTGTTTCGAGATTCGGGAACAATGTCTACAGCGACCGCTCAGGAATTGGAACCGAAATGTGGTGAGCATGGTATCGTACTTGCGCTAGTGAACGGTACCCGAGGCCGGTTTACCAGAACAACACGAGTCTTGGTAGCCTCCTCCAATTCATTTTGGCCGCGTGGAAATCATTGTCGAGAACAGGGTAATTGCAATGTTGACATGGCGTGTCGCCAGCATGTACAAGATAGGCTCGGTGGATCCATGTCGATCCCTGATTTTTCTCTTTCAAACCGCAGGGTACAAACCACAGGACAGAAATGTAGTTTCGGAACTATTGCTTGTCCGCCAGGTATTTTCCTTGAGAGAGTACGCACAACGGTACCACCTTCAGAAACGCAGCTTGGATTCGGTTTTTGATCAACAATCGGCGCAAATGATTCAGGTATCCAGTAAGTCCAGGCGCAAAACATGAAAATCGCGCTGTAATTCCAATGGGTGTATTTTCCGTGCGGCCTTGTTTACAGGTCATATCAGGGTCATATCGCCCAAACGCATTGCAAAGACCGAGACCAAAAAAATCTATTGCTATCCAGAATGAAATCAAGATACGGCGATTATAATTACAGACGGGTATGAAAATTTTACCAGTACGGTAGTAAATACACTGCGAGTCCTTGTTTCCAGAAGCACCAGACTTGCAGACAAAAAAAATTGAAAATGAAACATGGAACACCAGCATGCCGAATGGTGCCTTGGTAGGACAGTCAGCTAATTTAGTACCTGCGGGAGGACGTGTAATATCCGTTATTTCCAGGATATGCCGAGCCGCCATGGGCTCCAGATCTGCCATAGGCAGGATCGAAGTAGTGCACGGGATGATAACCCTGCGCAGGACGGTCTTGGCAAGGTTCCATTGTATACCCATAGGTGCCTTGATGTACTACAGGTGGATGTCCGTATGTCTGATTGTCGAATGGACACATAGTCACAGAAGCCTGACCCTGGCGCGGGTAGTCGACGCTGTGAATAGCGAGGTCGGTAGTGCAAGGAGATTGATCCGATGGTGCCGGAGAAGACGATGAAGTATGTGATTCTGGGGAATCGTAGGGATCGGAGGGGACCGAACATATATCGTTCCCGTCCGTGTATGAAGTGTCAGGAGATAAGACGGAATGCTCGGCAGTAGAGGATTGTTCTGGACAGCCGCGAGACCACTTTTGCGCTTCGTATTCATAAGACGGTGTCATCTGCTGCTCATCATATGAGCCGGTCGAAGACTCTGAAGCAGACGATTTGTGCAAGACGTGCGCAGGCACAGGGTCCTGTTTCCCTGAAGGGATACCGCTATGCTTTGGATCAAAGCTCAGAACAGGCGTGGTCGGAGCAGCGGGCTTGCGCCTCTTCGGAGGACGAGCCGGCGGCCTCTTTTCCCTGTCATGAGACAGCGGTTCACGGGTCAACAATGGCTTCATTTCCTTAGACTTCTGCAAGAGGCGTTAGAGTGAGAATGAAGCATCCATGAGCCCCACTTGCCGTCGCCGACTCTCTGCGGTGAGCGGTATGATCGTGCGCAGGACTAGGAGACATGATCCTCGAAGGAAGTGGGTTCGATGGGACTGCGACGCTGAGGAGAATTTTTTCCTTTTGCCTGGCCTGGAACCGGATTAGCTGTAAGATATATAGGAGACGCACTGCGGTATTTTTGGTGTCCATTGTGAGGCACGTTTGGGTGATAAAAACGCGCCAGCCTGGTGCCGTAGCTGTGGGGATAGCAGTAGGTCATCATCAGTCATGATGGACGCGAGTGCGTTAGGTCAAGGAGGTGGAAGTGATGGTTCATATCCAAACTTTTGCCGATTTAGCACTCCGCACCTAGAAGATCCTACTTACGAACTTGTCGACCGACCACCACCATCGAGCTAGAGCACCACGTTGGACCCAATCAATATTGATCATGTCGTCAAGTATAGAACTAATCAACCCAAAAGCTGAAAGCGTTCGTCGCGCTGCGGCACTGCAGGTAATTTCATCTCGCTGCATGTTCCTCCTCGTCCGCATCCCTCCCACCAGGTCAATACAACAGGTGCGATGGGTCTCGCAAATGTGGTGAAGGGTAATCTCGGTAAGCGTCGCGCACCCCATCTCGCCTTTTCGTGACGCGATCGAATCTCTTGCAGGCCCAAGAGGAACGCTAAAGATGCTCGTGGACGGTGCTGGTCAGATCAAGATGACCAAAGACGGCAAAGTGCTCCTCTCCGAGATGCAAATACAGAATCCGACCGCTGCAATGATCGCACGTACGGCAGTTGCCCAGGACGATCAAGTTGGCGATGGCACCACCTCCGTCGTCCTCCTCGTAGGGGAGTTGCTTAAACAAGCTGATCGCTACATATCAGAAGGGGTTCATCCGACCGTCATCGGCGAGGGGTTTGATCTCGCGAAGAAAGAGGCTTTAGCCGTCTGTGTCCGGTGCTAGCCAAGCTTTTGCTTAGTGCTGATGCATCATGCAGTTTCTAGACACGTTCAAACAGCCGTCGAAATTGGATCGGCCTACCCTGATTAATGTTGCACACACTTCGCTTGCGACCAAGCTGCACGCCTCGCTAGCGAAGCAGCTCGCAGCTGACGTTGTAGATGCCGTCCTCACCATCAGGCCACCACCGCCCCCCAAGGGCACGTATTTAATCTTACAGTCAGGGTTTACACGCTAAAAGTTTACTGCAGGAGCCAAAGATCAGTGGAGAGACCCTATTGATCTTCACATGGTTGAAATAATGAAAATGCAGCACCGTACAGCTTCAGAAACTCAGCTTGTGCGTGGTTTGGTCATGGATCACGGCGCAAGACATCCAGATATGCCAAAACGCGTCGAGAACGCCTACATTCTGACGTTGAACGTCAGCCTTGAATACGAGAAGACGTACGTCGGCTTGCACCGCTTCGCGAAACTCTAATCTTACACAACCTTAGGGAGGTTAATTCCGGTTTCTTCTACTCCTCGGCAGAACAGCGCGAGAAACTCGTAGAGTCCGAGCGACGCTTCGTGGACGCGAAGGTCAAAAAAATCGTTGAACTTAAAAATCTCGTCTGTGATCAAGCTGTCGGTGGTAACGAGAAGCCGAAAAATTTCGTGGTGATCAATCAAAAGGGGATCGACCCTCTCAGCCTCGATATCCTCGCAAAAAATGGCATCCTTGCCCTGCGGCGTGCCAAGCGACGCAACATGGAGCGGTGCGCACCCGAACTTGGACGTAATACGCGGGTCATTAATCAACCTATCACAGGTTGCAGCTCATTTGTGGAGGCATAGCACAAAACTCCGTCGATGACCTCACTCCGGACATTATCGGTTGGGCTGGCCTTGTCTATGAGCACACCCTCGGAGAGGAAAAGTTCACGTTCCTCGAGGAGGTCAAGGATCCCAAGAGCGTCACCCTGCTGATAAAGGGCCCTAACGCACACACGATCCAGCAAATCCAGGACGCCCTTCGCGACGGGCTTCGTGCCGTCAAGAATGCAATCGAAGACGAGTCCTTGATCCCAGGCGCGGGTGCGTTCGAGGTCGCCTGTGCCGCGCATCTGAGTGGACCCGTCAAGAAGGCCGCCAAAGGGAGAGTCAAGATGGGCGTACAGGCGTTTGCGGACGCGTTGTTGATCATCCCAAAGACCCTCGCTCAGAACGGTGGCTTTGACGTGCAGGACGTCGTCGTGGCTCTGCAGGTGCGCGTGCCTTTTTTTCTGTGGTACCGAATAGCGATCGATCTTTTTTGTTTGTTTTTTGTTTTTTGTTTTTGCTGACTTGCATTCTGTGCTTCCGTTTAGGACGAACAATCCGAAGGCAACGTTGTTGGCGTCGACCTCCAGTCTGGCGAGCCTTTCGATCCTACGGTCGAGGGCATCTGGGATAATTACAGGGTGAAACGGCAGATGTTGAACTCCTGGTGAGTCCAGGCAAATCCACCAACGCGTGTTGTGCTCATTTAGGTACGCAGCTCCGTCATCGCCGTAAATTTGCTCTCCACAGATGAAATACTGCGGGCTGGGCGGAGCTCACTCAAGCCTGATGGACAGTAATAATAGATAAGCGAATGTACAAAGTTATCGTCTTCTAACTTCAGATGCAACAAACCCATCGGACCGCATTCGTGTCTATGGGCATTAACGACTATACTGTGTGTAAGATACGTAAAGTATTATGGCTTGCAAACGCGAAGAAACAAAAATGGGCAATGAGCAAAAAAAGTCTTCAACAAGGCATAAATTACGGCAAAAGACGTGGTTGAGAGTTGGGCAAACGAGCGGACAAGGCGCAAGGACAGAAATAAGTTACACCAGAGGCTTCCTGGAATATGATATCGCAAATATCAATCAGACAGCATATCTGACGCGGAATCCCATCCAGCATGAACGAGGTGTGTCGGCGAAGCAAGCTCATCGCCGCAGAAGGAAGCCGACTTCTTCAAGTAACACGACATGGGTGCTGCCTGAACATTCTTCCACGGCACGACGGGTGGGAGCTCTGTGGTGTATGTAACGCGGAGATGAGAAAGGGGGTCTTCATTTGTGGGTCCTTCGTGGCTCTCTGGGGTTTCTGCGAGGAGCCCTTCGACGGCACGGTCGTCGTCGGAGTTTGTACCCTCAAATGACTGTTCACCAGGCAACGCCGTGCGAGGTTTCAGAGAATAGTCCCGGAAGTCCCCTACCTGCGAGAGGTGGTCAGTTCTATGAATATGAAAGAGCCAGGATACCATACGTACGGCCTCAGTTGCTGCTTCCGTCATTGCCCGAGCAGCAACAGTGACTATCGCAGACTTCTGCGGTGATACCGATCGACCAGCAAGCGTTGTCCGTGCACTCAACGCGGATGATATCTCAGATTGTGAGGTGGCTAAAGATAAATTATTTTCATCAGGAAGCGAAGGCCTCGGTCGTAGTCTCTGGCTCCGTCGGGTTCCGGTCCCTGATTCTAACGGTGACTTGGTGGTTGAAGACCAACGTCGCCTGGCAAAATTAACGGGAGATGGTTTGAAAGTCAAGATAGTGGCAATGTCAGGTGTAGAGCGGTGTGGCGTGGGCAGACGTGGAGAAGACTCCTCGAATTTGCTGTTGATGCTCGCCGTGGTTTGAAACGGAAATTGGTCTGGACTTGGGATTGGCAGTGGAGTGCGGTCTTGCGGAGTGACTGGACCGTTACTTTCGCTCTCTATGGTAGGAAGGGACCCCTCAGCATCTTCATCATCGGGACAAGAGTCCTCAGGTGGAGGCGGGGCCCACGACCTGCGAGCAAAATTCGTCGGATTGGGTCGATGGAGGAGACCCGCATTCAAAGCTTTGAACGTTGCAGGTTTGAATTGCACTGTATCATTAGAAAAACCGCTGGGATTGTGCGGAACCGGATCTTCATCTCCGTCTCCTGGACGAGGGCTGCTGCGTGACTTCTTACTAGGACGCGGGGAGTCGTCAGGTGTGATAGCGCGCCCACGTTTTCCGCTAGCAAGAACAGGAGGGTCTTCAGCCTCGTCGGTGGCTTCAAGCTGCTCTTGCTTGTCCCCAAGCCACCGTTCCACCTTTGCTCTCTGTAAAACCCGTGCCCGTGGTAAACCACTTCGCAGAGTACTAAACCTCTTCCTAACAAATCTACCGTTGGTAGTCGCTTTCTTGCCAAAGCGACCATTCGAATCCCTAGGTTGTTGTTTGACGGCCAGAGACTTGGGCTTTAGGGTGCTTCGCGAGGACGACGGAGTACTAGGTTCGCTCCTCGACTTGATGCTCACCGGAGAAGAGACACGAGGTCGAATGATCTTCGTTGGTGTCAAGGTATGTGACTTGAGGTGTGGCGGTGCACCAGGGGAAGATTTACGTGGTCTCCCTCGTTTGCGCTTAGGAATCTCCACCACAGGATGTTTGCGTGGACGACCCCTCTTCCTCTTAGGAACCATCAAAAGCTCCTTCGCCTTTTCCGACATCTCCACGACAGGTCCCCGTTCCGTCTTTCGTTTCTTGGCTGGTCGTTCCTCACCAACGGCAGCTTTGGATTCTATGGCACATGCATTCTTTTGGACAGAACGTCTAGAAGATGACTCCCCATCTTCACGAGGAACAGGAGTCACGACCTGACTTGCCAAACGAGCTGGCCACGACTGAGAATAAATCGCAGAATGACGCATGCACCTATAAACGCGGCAACGTGAGATAGTCTGTTCAAATGAACGGACAACTTGACACACCGAGGACACTCTTGCGGCTCCTTGCGTTTCTTGCCTCGCCGTGGCGTCGTGTCGATATTAAGACCCCAAACAATTTGATTGTCGACGGAAATCATTGGTAGAACGTTGTGGCAAGTTACACAAGTAGGTAACGGTTGTCCGTCAGGTCCCACAGGCGCCACAATGCTTACAGACTCGTGTTTATCGACGTGCAATGAGGGACGTGTGCGCAAAATTCGTGCCTCAGGCTCTTCTTTGACCGGGACTCCATCCTTATGAACAGGAGTGGATAATCTGCTTGCACTTCGCCTGCTGCATCGAGTAGACGCTTGCGCAGGGTCAGATGGTCCAGGTGTGAGCGATTTCATGGAAACCTCAGGGGTAGAAGTAGTGGAACCTTGGTGTCGTCCCCGAATGGACCTGAGCCTCGGTCCGTCAGTCGATTCGGAATGCCGGCTGGGAGGAACAGAACTGTCAACAGGGGTGAGATCATGCATGGTCGATACTATGACAAACAAACCTCGAGGCTGATCTTCGCGATGTTGATCGGAGGGCCGAAGAAGAATCTCTGCCGAAATCCAAGTCAACCTCGGCGACGTCCGAAGCACTTGCAAGCGGCTTGTTCCCTTCCCTCTCTTCATCATCACTCTCGTCTGAATCGTCATCCTGTTCCTGGATAATAGCATACACGCCACGGCGAGTTCTGCGCTCGTTCACGTTGCCTAGCGCGGATGGCACAGGTTCGGAATCAGTGAGATCATCATCCGATGCTCCGGCATCCGATTCACAACCGGAAGCTCCGCCTTCAGGTCCATATCCTCCTCGCCCGTTCTTCTCGCATGTTTCGCACAGGCAATATCGGTTTTTGCTGCCAACTAAGTGTTGATCAGGCATTGCGCGGAAAAAAAAAACCCGAACGGACAGTAACCATCACCGTAATGTGCTGTTATTTCTTCGCCAACAGCGATAGGCCGGAGAACGCGGAAGGTGATGTACTTGCCTTCGCGGAACAATTCGCAATTGTTCTCGCAATCATGCTGGCAGAGAGATGTGGAATTAGTAGAGAGAGATACGGGGACTGACGTGACTTGCATTCACGAATCGAGCAGGACCCAAAAATAGATGGTTTTTCTTCATCTGGCGAGAATGTATTACGCTAAAGTCCCTCCTGATGTCGAGATTCCTCAGGTCCGTTCGCTTGAGTTCCTTATCCTCTTCTTTGGATAGGTGGGCCATTGAGCCCTTCAATTCCGCGATAACCATGCTGGGAGAAAGGGGGCGCGTCGCAAGAATACATAATTCGGACTTGCCCGTCTTGTGGGAGTATCGTGAGGTGTGTGATATCTCGATACAGCCGCCAGGATGGTATAGCTCGAAATACCGGGACGCATGTCTGTGGCGAACCGAACTTCAGGCGTTGTTTAACGAAACAACAGGGTCGTACACACGTGGCGAACGCATTAATCTGCTTCTGTGTATATGGCTTGAGGTAGTAGCGAACCGGCTGAAGGCTGGAAAAAGAGCGAGGATAAGGGAGAATGTTCCCATGGGGTAGAACAAAGAGACACAAACGCCAGAAGATCGTCTACGGCTTGACGCACAGCGTTTTGGGGGAGGCCCTTGCTTTCAACAAGCTGTAAAAATAAAAAGGGAGCCATGTACCAGAGTAATTGGATACATACGTCGCGAGATGAACATGAACAAGATAGGGTGACTGGAAACGGAGGTGCGACTCACGCGTCTGGTAATTGCCATGAGATCGCTCGCGGGAACCTTTGGGAGTCTGCGGGAAGGATCCATCTTGTGTACGCAGAGAGGGACATTCCCGGTGCCGAGTTTCTCGACGAGGAGATGGCTGAGAAAGTCGTCGTCCCTGGAGAGGTCACGCATGTTCATGATTTTTGTTGGCCGCCATGTCAAAGGGGCCCTTTGGAGGGCGGGAGAACCTGCCGCCGACGTTGTGGGCATCGAGCACGACAACGAGTATGACGGTGGGCGGAGCGAGGGAGGGATGCGAGGGAAAGTGAAAAAATAAATGACGCGAAGAGGCAGAGCGAGAGGAAAGAAGGAATGTCCTGCACTGCTCCGGTTACGGCATTCACAGTGGTTGGAGCCCGATTACATAATCAGACTTTATGACAGAACAGGGCATTCGTTACATTGGTCTCAAAGGATAGCAAAATCAAAACGCATATAGACTAATGCATCCATCATTTCTCTTTTGTGTCTTATGCATTGTGCGCGTGCTTTTGCTTGCCAGTCCGCAGTTTCCGGATGTAAAACTATGCCGATGATCGACGTCAGCACGCAGCGACCAAAGCCGCGGCCAACTCACTTCGAGCTCCTTGCCTTCGAGGATGTACCCATCGGCGCGGCCAGACTGTCCCGGCCGACTGCTGATGGCAGCATACAGGCGACCAGCAACGAACTGCTGCTCCAACAGAGCATCGATTTTGGCATCTGGCGACAGATGAGCCCGCATCAGGACCGTCGCGACGTGAAATCACCTTTTTTCCTCTCCTCCAAAACGCGTTGCACGTGGTTAGACTTCTTGGCCGCCTCCTCGCCGGCAGCGGCCTGAGTCTTGGCAGCACCCTTCTTTGTGATGGGCTGCGCATACTACATCCAACAGGATCAGCCGCGCATACAAGCAGCGGATTGTGCTGCTCACATGGGCCTCATACCACTGTCTGAAGGGGGTCGCGTCGACCTGGATGATGGCACTCTTGACGAGGGTGTTGGTGCGGACCAGTTCGTTGTTGGAGGCATTGTACACCTGCGTCACAGTGAGCCGCCTCGAGCGCATATATGGAGGCCCAAACCCACGACACCGATGATGCGGGTCTTGCGGGTGGTGTGCTCCGAGGCCCAGGCAAAGTTGCCAGAGTCAAGACGGAGAGCGCGGTGCTTTACGTTACCACCGCGGACGCGCACGGTGTGGATGCGCTTTGCGCCGAGCTTGGTGTTGGCGGGTTGACGACCGAGTTCAAACTTTCTCTTCTTGCGGTAGTGGGCGCGCTGGGCACCGGTTGCGGAGCGTTTGTGTCTTGACGAACGCGAAATACCTTGCAGAGGCCGTCAATGAGCACGATCTCGAACGGACGGACGTCTGCACCCACCCATGTCGAGTCGAAGGTGGTGTTGAAGATGAGCCGCCTAACAAAGTTTGTGATGATACACCGTGAAAATCAAGGTTCGAAATATTGAAACTCAGCCGGTATTTACCGATAATTGTGGCAGTGCTAGGGGACGAGTACGGACGGTATGCGCCCTTTGCAACACACACTATTCACGCATGCCCAGTGACTGAGCAGTTAAAATGGCGGTGGGTTGCGTTTTTCCTCGCTTCCTTTCGCCTCCTCCTCGTCCACGATGTTTCTATTCGACACCGCCCACTTTCGTATCTTTACGAAGCGTAAGAACGCCCGGTCGACCCCTCTCTCTAAAATAACCCGCAACGACCTCAACCGCCTCGTTCATACCGCGGATCCGGTGGCGCGAAAGGTCTTCGCTTTCTTCATTTGCATCTCGGCTCCCACTATTCATTTCACCGCCCTGCATTCTTCCTCTTAGGCATTCGATGCAGAGATGCAGTCTTTCTTCAAGCTTCACTCTCGCTACATCGCTGATAGGGACAACCGAATGGAACTGTCCGTCTTCCTTGTCTTCGCTTGTTCGCGGTGTTCATGTCTGTGATCAGTGACTGGGCAAGGGTCCAAACCGTAGACGCAGATCAGATCATCTCTTATGACCAGCTTCCAAATCCAGCTGATCCAGCTCCATTATCTAAATTGGCCGTCCTCAAGTTTAACGGTGGCCTTGGGACGTCCATGGGCACGTATATCATCTTTCTTTCTTCCTACGCATATCTGTGCAACGGAAGTGAATAACAAAAGACTGCGATAGGCCTGTCTGGTGCGAAGAGTGCGCTTGAGGTCAAGGACGGAATGACGTTTCTCGATCTCACTGTACAGCAGGTTGAGCACCTAAACAAAACACACGGCGTCGATGTTCCCCTTCTGCTCATGACATCTTTCAACACGCACGAAGACACCTTGCGCATCATGGAGAAGTATGACAACCAGCCGATTAAAATAACGACTTTCACCCAATCAAGGTTCCCGCGGATTTTAGCCGACACTCTGCAGCCATACCCACACCACGCTCGGGACGACAAGAAACACTGGTATCCCCCCGGTCATGGCGATGTGTACGACTCGCTTGTGCGAAGTGGCCTCCTGGACCGTCTTCTGGCAGATGGAAAGGAATACTTGTTCGCATCCAACTCTGATAATTTGGGTGCCGTGTAAGTACTGCGGGTTTTAACGTACGAGCAAGTCATAAATACATCTATTACCGTCAGAGTGGATCAAAGGATTCTACAATATATGGTGAATACCGGCACAGAATATCTGATGGAAGTCACCAGCAAGACCAAGGCCGACATCAAGGTAAGTCACATTCACAACGCTCGTTCTGCCGCCGCCATACGTACTCTGTTTGATAGGGCGGCACGCTAGTTCAGTATGATGGCGCGATGCGTCTACTGGAGATCGCTCAGGTTCCTTCTGAACATGTAGATGACTTCGAGTCCGGTGAACAATACTTGGCCATTGTCGAGGAGGAACGCTGAGATGTTTGTAGCGCGCAAGTTCAAGATCTTCAATTCGAATAATTTGTGGATAAACCTCAAAGGTTGGTTACCTCTGGTCGGAACGGAGTTCTAGGTGATAATCCGTTCTTCAGCTCTTAAAAGGGTTATGGCACACGGAGGAATGGATCTTGACATCATCATCAACCCCAAGGTCACCGAAGACGGCGAATCCGTCATCCAGGTGCGTTTTCCACGCCGTGCTAATCGGAAATTATCTCAGCATTGTATGACGAACCTAGCTGGAAACGGCTGCAGGCGCGGCAATCAAACATTTCAAGAACGCTCGTGGAATCAACGTTCCCCGCTCTCGCTTCCTACCCGTAAAGTCTTGTTCAGATCTGCTTCTGATCAAGAGCGATATCTATTCGCTCAAAGACGGACAGCTTGTGATGGGTGACAACAGGATGTTTAACAGTGTTCCTGTGATCAAGCTTGGAGATCACTTCAAAAGGGTAACCAGTTTCAATTAATCGAGTGCTACGTGAGCAAACGCTGAGGGCATAGTGCTACTAGATCCAAGAGTTTGAGACACGTTTCAAGAAGGTACCGACGATCATCGACTTGGACCATCTTACCGTTACGGGCGATGTACATTTTGGTAGAGGGGTAACATTGAGGGGTACAGTCATCAGTGCGTGGATACCTTGTTTTTCCATCACTGATGCTTGACGAATTTGCCAAGTCGTGGCGAACGAAGGTCAGAGGATCGAGATACCCGATGGGAGTGTGCTGGAAAATCGTAATGATTGTGTTTTTCCACGAAGCATACCATTGATTCCATATTCTCAGGGCTGGTATCCGGGAATCTCAATATGATTGTATGGGCTTAACCGACCACCGTGCTCTGCATCATTAACGCTTTGATTGTCTTTCAGGATCTATGATAAGCAGTGTAGGGTGGATTAGATGCTATCTGGACTAGATCTTTAGATTGGGCTTGTATGTAGACCTTGCAAATTAACTGCACATTGGAAGACAAACATGATCAAACACCGTCCTCCTCCGAACACCCATCATGGCGGGCGCAAGCCATCGTACGTTGGTTTCACAGCTCCGTCTTCATTTCGATTTTCATGCCTGGTGTCTGAAAGCCTCAGGATTTCATCCCCATCTTCCCGGTGCTCGATACCAATTCCTCTCCAAGGCCCTTGGTGCGACCATGTGGTTCTTCATTTTCTACCGTGCTCGGTGAGTTTTCACGTGCCCGCTTTCTGCACGCACTCCCACTTAACGCGCCCTGCCCATTCCAGCGAGGATGGCCCTAAACTATTGGTACGCCGTGCACCCACACGCTTCTATTTTCCCGTGAAACTGAACGACATTCTCAAGGGATGGCGGCACCCATGGGAAGGACACCACGACGAGCACGCAGAGCACCACAACCACCACTGACATCTGGAACGTGTATAGAGAGAGACGGACGAGCATGTGTGTTGCATACGTTTGCAAAACGCGAAATAGTACATCCCGCACGCACGTTTGTGTGGAACACGACGAGAGCTGCATGTCCGTGGCGAGGGCAACGGAAACGGAAATGGCGCAGTGGCCGGTATCGATCTTCGAGGGCACGGGAACTGTTCCCTCCATATGTCATATTGTCGTTCGCGGCGCGGGTCGAGGGGTCCGCCTTCCGGCTGTGTTCGTGGACCAGGCGCGAACGGACCGGCGGCGCCTTCACTTATGAACCGCCACGCCCAATGGGCGAAAACTGTCCGTGTGTTTTTCGCTCTACAAGGCCACGTTTTGTCTTCTTTCTGCGATTGCCGCTCGCAGGAAGACGCATGTGTCGAGTGCGATCCAATGTTTAGGACTGGGGGACGGTTTGAATCCTCGAGGTGCACTTCGCCGATAGTATTCAGCGCCCATGGGGCGACCCGATACTGAGTTCTGTGTGAACCATCGAGTACTACATATATACAGCAGCGGTAGACAGTTGTAGGTCATCGAAGAAAAATATAGGTTATAATCGACATTACGAGCATCGTCCATGGCGGCGCACATACACGCAGCTCGCCACCGACAGTACTTTACAGTGACGCGAACGACCAGCTAAAACGCCAGCCAACCGATCACGGCCCGTGCCAAGAGGGCGGGGAATGCCACGCTCACGCAGTCGCTCGCGAACCGCCACACCCGGCCCCGCCGCGCTTTCATCCGCCACGTCCCCCACTCTGGCGGCATCGTCTTCCGCGGGCGTGCGTCGAACGGCCAAGGGATCCACCCCGTGCGCGCGTGTTGGTGGGGTGCGGGCGGCGGGACAAAGTACGCCGCACGGCCGGGCTGTGGGGACGGATGCGGGTGGAGATGATGCGCACGCTCGTGCGCGTCGCGGTCGACGTCGTGTCCAACATGCCACCCGTGATCGTGGTGTGCGTCGCGCCGGAGGGCGTAATGAGATGGCGCAACGTGACTTTCCTCCGCGTCCCCTTCGTCCCCAGATGGGAAGAGCGTGAGCGGACTCAGCAGCGGGGAGGCTTGAGGCGTAGAAAGGGGAGAGGCTCGGTAAGACAGAGTGGAGCGTGTAGCCGGGATGCGAGCGGAGAGAGGCAGCGATGCGGTCGGGCTCGGCTGCATTCTCGATCGGAATGGGGTCCGACTGCTCCATATCGTCGAGTCGGGTGACGAAGGAGGTGAGGAACGGTCTTGGCGTGTCAATGATACGGGCAACAGATTAGAAAGCCGTCTTTGGTGACGTGGTGCAATGTTTACAAAGAGCAGCAAGATTGCAGTCAATACGGAGCAAGGAAGATATATCCACTCGAAAACATGGCGTGTGTCGGGGAGATGACATGGTGCATCCGCAAATGTAGGCCCAGTAAGTGAGGAAGTGGGAGGAATGAGCGAGAGAAGCTGAAAACCTGGTCGATGGATATGTCGACTCGGGGAGAACGACTTGACGGTCACCTCCCGCATTGTATAGGGTTGCAGGTCGGAATCAGGCACCTCGTGCGTGATGTCGCAATAGTCGCGATTATCGCCACTGGTCGGCTCGTCAAGGTGCGATTCGAGGCACAACGGAAAGGGTCTTACCTGAACACCATCGACGGGCGCAACATTTTTAACAAAAACTCTGTCGTTTGTTTTCCAAGCATCGCTTGGTGCCCAGGCCCCGCCGCAGTACGTATGGAGCCCTTCTCGCGAAGCGGTCCACAGGACTTGCTCGACGATCGAGAGAGGGGAATATGAGTGAGTAGTATTTTCGGCTCTGGCGCGTGACCATCCTCCTGTTCAGAAATCGATTGTACGAATTCGATCGGACCGCCCGGAAGTGGGTTCCAATTATCATACGTTGAGCCATGCCCGTGACGACGATAGTCCTCCTCCACGAGTCCCGGAGCATTAAGCATGATGAATAGGTGACCCGAGATAGAGACGACTTGATTCAGAGGCCCGAAACGTTGCTCGAAAAGTCGGCGAGCATGCTCGGAAAAAGACTGGGGATCGCCGAGGCTGAAAGGGATAAATTTAGCTCAAGGGGGTGGCGGAAGAATGAGACCGACCCAATGTCGTTATTGCCAGGGATCAGGTACAACGGCACGGATGGATCAATGGGGAAAGCCGCTTCAAAAGCACGGCAATATTGATCGTACCTATGGACGGTTGTGTCAGCATCACCATCTAGCAGGCGCTAGACTTGGGCAGAGGGACATCGGACGTACTCTGCTTCGCTCGTGATGTAACGACTGGAGGGAAAGGTGTCGCCGAGGAACATGACGATATCTGGACGGAGGTGTGAAGCGACCCCCCAGCTCTTGCGCAGATATGATAGATTGGAATCGTCCAGAAACCATGAAAAAGGCGCGGAAGGCGCGGTGTTCCGTAAGCGTGCATCGGTAATCAAGAGTACTCTGGTGGGCTTTTCCTGGGTCTTGAATGAGAGTGGCACGAGTCAGTGGAATGGACTTGTGAGATCTTTGACCGACTCACGGGGTGGAAGCCCTTTTCTGGCCACCTGCAATCTGATAGACTGTAGAAGAAAACGCCAAACTCGTACCAAATGACGACGACGACCCAGAACAAGCGGAGTGCGAGAAGGAGGGTGGACTTGGTGAGCAGACGCGACCTATGAAGACGTCTTTCGTAGAGGGATTCGGAATTTAACTCATTCCGCATAACTTGGATGGTGTAGCAAACGAGTGTTGTGGATGAAAAACTGAAACAAGAAACCAAGTCGACCTTCGTTTGCCACTTCCCTTTAATTAACTAGGATCATTTGCCTAATCCGTACAACATGTCATGGAAACAAAGTAACACTACCGTAAAAACATCTCGCTTACTCCCAGTCGCTCTCCTCCTCCTTGTCTTGCTCATTCGTTTCTTCTTCTTCCTCATCCTCATCCTCGTCTTCTTCATCCTCTTCATCCTCATCCTCTTCTTCATCCTCCTCGTCCTCCTCGTCCTCTGCTTCGACCGCACTGCTGACATTTCCAGAAACAACATCATAACTCCCCTCGCTGCTCTCCCTAGGACTCTGTGGGTGCGAGGATGGCAGCGACAGAATGTCCGACGCCGAAACCGTCCTGGGAGGTGCGAGAGTGTGCTGCGACGACGCCAACGGGTGCGGCGCATCCTTGGCGGACGCAGGCTCGTCCTCGTCGTCCTCCCAACTAAAGTCGTCTTCGTGCTCCGCGCTCGCTGTACCCTAGTATTTAGCCACCCAATGTATACATTGAGCGAGAAAACGCCCACCTTGCAACAGCGCTTTCCGCCTGTTCTCCTCCGCCTCGATCTGGTGCACTCGGAAGAAGTATCTCACCCAGAACACTTCTTCAGGCATGCACGACGGCACTGGTGCGCAACACGATCAGGCGGTCGTCGCGCCATAACGTGAATGAAATCATACCGAGCGCATCCAAGGTCGCCTGCAGCGCCACCCCGTCCGAGGGATCCGACAGGGCCTCTGCGATGCGTTCCCTCCATCGCTTCGTCCCAAAGCCTTCCCCGCTCTCCTCGCTGGCGTCCGCCCATGCCTGATACACATCCCGAGTGGTATCCACGGCCGGATCGACCTTGACGATCTCGGGATTGCTCCGCAGCTGCTTTAACAGCGACTCCGCGCGCGTCGCCACCGCCCGACGCGCATCATCCGTCGGGCGCCGCAAGTCCGCCCTGCCCTTGCCCTTGCCCTTGCCCCTGCCCCTGCCCGTCCCCTCCCCGCCCGGCAGCATCCACACGTCCGTCCCGTCCCAGATGCCGTGCACGTCCGCGTCGTTCTCGTCAGGCGGGATCACCTTGACCGCGTCGCGGAGCATCCCCCCCGCCTCCTTCATCGCCTCCCGCAACAGCGCCTCGCTCTTGTACACATACTCCTCCGCCTGCGCCCGCGTGACGCCCTGCACGCGCTGGAACTCGGACGACAGCGTGCTCTTGAGCTGTGCCAGGTCCATGTGCTGCGCGTTGCGGAGGCTGTCGGGCAGCTGGGCCTGCACGGCCGACACGATGTTGGGCGGGATCGTCAATTGGAGACGGGCAAGGATGGAGTGGGCGGTGGGCATGGACGAGGTGCTGGGCTCCGTGCTTGCAGGTCGGGTCGTCTCTGCGCTGGGCGTGTCGGCGGATTCTTGGGCATCGCGCTCGTCTGACTCTGCGTCTTCCCCTTCTGGTTGTGTATCTGCAGTAGTCAGCTTCCCAATCTCCAGCTGGGCATGCGTGACGGCCTGGCCCAGGTCCTGTCGCGCGGTGGCAAGTATTGCCTCGCTCTATTCCATTGTCAGAGCATCGCTGGCGTAGTAATTGTGTCAATGTACCTGTTTCCGAAACCCTCCCCAGAAACGACCAAGCTGTCCAATGACCTGCGTGACCTCTTCGTTGAGGCTCTGTTCATGCGGTTGTTCGCCGACGGGCGGGGTATTCGTACCCGTGCCAGCAATGCCGTAGGTATCAAGGAAGTTCATGGCGAAGAACAAACAGCCAAATCGAGTACGTTGGAGATCACACTATTCAATATCTGTACAATCGGCTATACTACAACACTACTTGGCATGAATAGCGATTGGCTGGCGACCAGGGACAATGTATTCTTTGAACGAACTCGTCAGCTCCGCAGGGGTGGCCTTGGGCAACGCGAGCTTGTGCGCACGACACTCGACGAGGAAGTCGGTAAACATCTGCACAATGGGTTGAGAATGCGTCTATCCCGAAGAAAAACGCACAAACCTCTATGGTGTCCAACGGGCCACCTGCGCTTTCAGGGTGGAATTGAACACCCCAAACCTTTCTACCAGAGTCAGCAGTCGATTTGATGCCCTCGACCGAGGAATCGTTGCAGTTAATGAAGAAGGGTTCCCATCCGGCTGGGAATGGATCGGACAGTTTGAGAGCATACTGGTGGTTTTGGCTGGAAAAAATCCGATCAGTCAAATCCGGCGCGCACTGATCAAATCCTCCCCACCTGGTCACATAGACACGACCTGCTCTGATAGAACCAGAGGACGCCAAGGCAAGGACGGGTTGGTTATGCCCGCGGTTGCCAAAAGTCATACGGTATGCGTCAAGACCAGCAGCCATGCCAATGACCTGGTGACCCATACAGATGCCAAAAACAGGTTTGTTCCATTCGTCTAGGGTCCGTCGAAGGTTCAATGCTGCATGCATGCAGTGTCTGGGGTCACCAGGGCCATTGGTAAGGAACAAGCCATCATATTCGTCACGGACGGAGTTGAAATCATAGTTCCAGGGGAATACAGTGACCGCAGCGTTGCGGCGAATGAGAGAACGAAGAATGTTGGCCTTGGCACCAAAGTCGAGTACACCAATTCGGACATCACCCTCGGGGTTGAGGTGGTATGGATCCTTGGTGGAGACTTGGTCAACAAGGTTCACGGTAGAGGGATCCCAGTATTGCTCTGGAGTGGGAGGAGGGGCAGAGGCATCCGCGCCGATGGCGAGACGACCAAGGGTAGTACCCTGATCACGCAATAAACGAGTGATCTCGCGAGTGTCTACGCCGGTGATACCAGGGACGTTGAAGCGGCGACACCATGAGGCAAGGGATTCGACCGCAGCGTGGTGAGAAAATTTTTCTGCAACGTCAGCAACTACCACGGCGCTGCACTGAATTCCGTCGGACTCCATCACGACACCAACATCTTGCGAGTCGATGGGAGTTTTGTTGCTTGGAACCCCATAATTTCCTATGAGAGGAGTGGTAAAGACGAGAATCTGACTCCTATAGGAGGGATCTGTCATGGATTCGGTGTCTGTGAAAAGTCTTGACAGAGATCCGACATAAAAAGGAAATACTTGCAGGAGGTGATCGAAGTTGAGAAAACGGTCTCGCCAAAGGTGCTCTTCGACGCCCCGAAAGATCGTCCACGGAAGGATTGTCCAGTTTTTAAATGCAAAACTGCGGGAAGCGGGGTGGTTGGTCCGGCGTGGGTGGCCAGGCCACGAGCAAGAAATCGCTTTTGGATCAGGATGCGAGCAATCATGATCAGCTGAGAAACTTTTAGAGACTGAGGAGCGAAAAAACCAGATCCGAGATGTAACTGGAGAGCAGTCAAGATGCAAAAATAAAGAGAAAGAAAGGGAATTCGTACTCGTCGCGAGTGTTCTGTGTGAATGTCATGTACGAGCTGAAAGGCTCAACGTTGATGAGGAAGAAAAGTCGAAAAGTGTTGCAATAAAAAGTTGCATAAACCACGTGACAATCACGTGCCCTTTTAAAACATTGCATGGCATGACATTGACAAGCCAAGTACTCCTGGGTTCAAATCATGATGTTGGATCAAATGTACATGTCAAACACTGATTGGACCCAAAAATAGGATCCTTGTAACGAAAGTGCTCACAGCAAGGCAAAGAGGAGGACGTAGACGAACAATATCATATTCCAGATCCAATGCGAGGCAACACGATCAACCACACCCAATATACAAAACCAACGACAGACGGGTCATCGATCACCCTCCGATCCGCGACAACAAACTCTTTTTCCGCTTCTTCTTTTGCGTCTCCAACACCGCCCCTGCCCGGCGTCCTCGCGGAATATGCTCCGACCCCTTTGACCCCTCGTCCTCAGATGACGAAGACGACGACGACGACAATTCCTTGCGCGCAACACGCCCCTTGTGCTTGCCATTCGTCACCTTGTTCGTCGGCGTCGGCAAACTCGGCGAAAACAACGCCGCTTGAGACGCCAACTGCGACAACGACCGATAACGCGCGGCAGGCGCCCTGGTTCTCTTCTTGCTCACCGTCGCTTCCACACCCAGTTCTCCCTCGGAGTCCGTCCCCGGAACTTCATCGACATCGTCCATGACAGGCTGGGTCTTG
The DNA here is from genome assembly GCA_038090395.1 of Boletales sp. KT-2023a. Lineage (NCBI taxonomy): Eukaryota > Fungi > Basidiomycota > Agaricomycetes > Boletales > Boletales sp. KT-2023a. The sequence continues at coordinate 47,316 of JBBPMP010000059.1, forward strand.
TGCTGGGAATACGGAAAGGGAATCTGACTCGAGGTCACGTCAAACAAGCGTCCCTTGCCCTTCGCCTGGGACTTCCCCCCCTCGTTCGACGCGGCAGGCGTGCGCGGCGGATCCATTTTTCCCCTGCCACTCGCACGCCCACGTTTAGGACGGGCCTCTGGATGGGGACTCGATGCTAGTTCGTCCACGAGCATCGATGGCTCGTCCGGCATCGGTGAGGCCACCGGCTCTTCGAGTGTCGTCCACTGGTTGGATGAGGGGGTCGCAGCGAGTACCCCATTCTGCGCATCGTTGCCCAGCTCCGCAGGCGTTTTGGAAGCCTTGTTGGACCGCATCCCAGCGCGGGCGCGATGGTGAAGTAGTGCCACAGCCGCGGGCGTGTCGGTCGATGGAACAACCACCTTTCGCGTTGACGCTGGCTCTTGACTCGCAGGTACCTCCATACTCTTGTCAGGGGACTCAGTCATTGTCGGTACGGGGGTCGCCTCGGTTGTGGTCTCCACGGCCAGCTGTTCGACAAGAACAGGTCGCTCAGCGTCGTCATCTAAAATTTGCCCGTTACGTGTCTTGAGCCGCCTCGCCACCCCGAGCGATCGAGTCGGTGGCTCCCAATTATCCGAAGGTTCAATCGGATCGGCTTCAGCCCTCTGAGAGGTTACTGGTACGCCAACAACATCTCGATCCGAAATACGATCTGCTTCCGCTTGCCCTGATTCCTGTGGTTCATTGCTGGGAGGGTCTTTTTCTCCAACCAGATCGTCCACGGCCATGCGATCGTCGGACGCAACATGCGCAGCTTGGCTACTTCTATCTTCCTGTTCCCCAGGAACAGAAGAATCGACCGAGTCTCCCATAATGACATCGTCGCCCTCACGTTCTCTAGGTCCTTCTCCAGCTTCATCGGAGCGTTTCAAGCCAGATCCCAAAACATCTTCATCTGGAAGGAGAGGCGAAGGCGCTCTAGACCCGTCTTCCTCGCTTTCGGTGGCAGAAGAAGAGTCGGATGTCTTGGACAGCCAACTCCTCGTGCGTTCCAACTCCTCTTCATCCAGCCCTTCTTCGTCCTCTTCTTCGCCTTCGTCTTCTTCCGAGTCAAGCACATTAACCACTTCATCATTAACAATGCGGTCGAGGACACCCAGGACACTCTGTCGTTTCGGCATCGGACCGCGGATAACCGCGTCCAGTTCGTCGTCGTTGGTCAGAAACGGCTGCTTGTCTAGCGTTGGCTTTCCGGGTGCTGACGCGTCCTCGTCGGGTTCGATCCCGGCTTCCTCATCAGAGCTCTCCGAACTACTCCCTTCATCTCTACCTTCCACCGTCACCTCGGAGAGTTTTGAGTTGCTTGGAATATTTGGCATCCCAGAGACAGCTGCGTCTGGCAACTGCGAAGCTTCTCGGGATGCGGCATCAGCAGGCGGAGAGGTCTCGGGCGTGACTGATTCATCGTCAGCATTGGGTGTATCAAAGGAGAATGCAGTGAAAATGTGAACCTTGAGCATCACAAAGGAGACCCTCCAGGTCCTTGATCAGAGATTGCTGGTCGCTCGTATTATCTCTTCTCGCTTGCTCCAAACGTTCTCGAATCGCATCGGGACCTTTGAGGACGATAGGACAGCGGTAGCGTATGTGAAACGGCTCTTCCAGGCAAATAGGGCACGACGGACCATTGGACCCCCGTGCCTCTTGTCGAGGTTCAATCGTCGGAGTCACTCGTCGAGGCTCCGTTGGTGCGATCGGCACGTCGTCGACAGGGGCATCGGGTACGGCCATTGCAGGCAATGCGCTCGTAGCCGCAGGCGCCACTTCAGCATCCCTCCTCACGGATTTTCGTTTCGGAGGCGGGGGAGGAGGTGGCAGAAACGGTAGACTTGCTCTAGACAAAATGGCTGCTGCTACTTCGGATTGTACACTCGTACACTCTCTCGTTCGTGGGATAGCTACACTGACATTCATTTGAGTTCCCAATGCATTCAAAACGAAACCGGCTCACCGGCACACACGCCAATCTTTTTCTCAGTCTGACGCCCTGTCTCGATATTATTGGGGGTGTGGTCAGATAGAAGAGGGCTTACCCTTCGATTTGCCCCGCTTACTCGACTTGACGGGCCCATCAGATGCTAGATGACATTAATACGCGTTAGGCCCCTCCAAAAATGTAAAACCACCTGGTTGAAGAAAGGAATCGTTGATTGGGTCGTTAACGGGCGGGTCCATACCTACATAAATGTGGACATCAATTTAGATATTCTTTCTAAAAAAAGTCGATGTTGTTTACCAGGGGCAGCTGTGAAACCGTCAACTTGGCACAACGAACAGGGGAGTGCAACCTACGCGCAGCAGTGGTCTTTGCAGCAGCGTCATCATCCTTTTTCCGTTTCCTTTCCTTTTTTGCCGCGGTCTCGGAAGCCTCACCGTCCTTGGACGTGCTCGTCTACAATGCTATCAGACACGAATCACCACGTTCATCGACAGCAAACACCCACCACCACCTCCGCCGCCGCTGCCGCCTTCCTTCCCCTTGGCTTCTTGGGCGCATCCGCAGGCTGCACCTCCTCGATCTTGTCCGCGTCTTTGGTCTTGTCCTCCTTTTCTTTTTTCCGCCTCTTTTTCGGTGGCTCATCCGCACCAGCCAGCTTCGGCGCAGCCTCGGCGGCGGATGCGGACGGCGCGGGCGCAGCTGCCACCGGCTCGGAGGGCTTGTCAGGGACATCGGCAGCCTCGGCAGCCACCGACACTTTGCGCTTGCGCGGCGCCGTCTTTTTCGTTGTCGTCGTCGCCTGCAAAGGCTCCACGACCGGTTCCTTCGAGGCTGGCTCTGGCATCTACCACACACACAACAATGTTAGCACGCTCCCGAACGACGCACGCCGCACGCACCGCCGACACGGGCACGGGCTCGCCGCGTGAGCGCCCGACCGTCACCCGGATGTCCGCCGACACGCACGACCGGGTCCAGACGCGAAAAGCTTCAAAGTCGTCGTCTTTTATGCAGAGACGCGTGAGTGACGCTCCTATCCGCGCGCGTCGGTTTTTCGAGACCACGCACCGTCTTCGAGGTCCACGAGGCTGCCCGAGATGGTCTGCTTGAGCGACACGTCCGTCTCGCGACCGAGCCCGAGCTTTCGGCGGACGACATTTTTGAGTTGGTCGAGCGAGTGCTCTATGTGCACGTCAAGATGTCGTGTGCATTTCTGACAGCAATGACCGCACCGTGAAATAATCTGGCAAACGTCCTGTTCTCGGTGTGGTACACGATGCGGACGGGGTCCGGTGGATGGTTCTCGTCAGACATGGTAGGAGACAACGAACAAGGTTGTTATGTAATGAAAACACCCGAGTCTAATTGAGAATGAAAGTGTCGGACAACAACATACTAAGGAATGATACACTCGCTGCCTACTATCAAGACATGGAAGCGCGTTGTAATGAACAAAATAAAGAATCGTTTGGTACTGCCATCTATCAAAGGGTGTCTGCGAAGAAATAAAGTCCACAATCCGAATGCAACAAGCGCGAAAATGGTCAAAGAATACACCACGAATCGTTTACAACTCCTAATAAAGGGGTGAGCCCAACAATAAAAAAACGCGCAATAAGAGACACGTACGATCATGTTGAGGTTCCCAGACAAGAGACCTGCCAGTCTGGATCAGCAATTTTCAATAGGATACGCAAGATGACATACGGTTCTCCAAGATACAGCCATCAGGAATATCGATCCGTTGACCTTCGTTGGCAACGACGATGACGGTTCCCCTCAGCGTGACGTTCCTTCCAAAGTAGACATCACCGGTGACGGTCAGATGGTCAAGTTCGATAATCTTGGGGATCTTCTTGAAGCGCTTCTGGAACTGCTGGATCTTCTTGAAATGATCGCCAAGTTTGATCACGGGGGTGGTCTCGAACATCCGGCTCTCGTTCAAGACGAGCTGACCGTGTTGGAGAGAGTAAATATCACTCTTGATGAGGAGCAAGTCGGAGCAGGACTTGACGGGAAGGAAACGGGAACGAGGAACGTTGACGCCGTGACTATTCTTGAAATGCTTGATTGCAGCACCGGCGGCAGTCTCGAGCTAAAACGAGAGCTTAACGGGGAACATGTCATGCTCCTGGACGAAAAAATTACCTGGACGACGGCCTGACCGTCATCGTTGGTCTTGGGGTTGATGATGATCTCGAGTTCCATGCCCTCGGTTTCCATGATGCGCTTCAGGGCTGTAGTACGATGAGTGGTGAGTTGACGGATAGGACAAAAGGACGAACCCCTGAGATCGATCCAAAGGTTGTTGGTGTTGAAGATCTTGAACTTGCGGACCGATTTGAAGTCCTCGACGTGTTCTGAAGGAACCTGGGCTATTTCAAGGAGACGGATGGAGCCTTCATAGTCGATGAGGGTTCCACCCTTGATATCGGCCTTGGTCTTGTCAGTGACTTCCATGATGAACTCGGCGTTGGTCTCGATCATGTGTTGCAAGATCTTTTCGTCGACGCTGGGATACATTGGTGAGTATGAGAGAGGGAAGAGTGGAAAGAAGGCGCATACACGGCACCCAAGTTGTCCGAGTTGGACACGAAGAGGTACTCTTTGCCCTCAGCGAGGAGCTGGTCAAGGACGCCAGAGTGATAGAGGGCGTTGTAGACGTCGCCGTGACCGGGGGGGTACCAGTGCTTCTTGTCGTCGTCGGCACGCTTGGGGCAGGGCAAAAGAGTCTCCTTGAAGATGCGGGGGTAGCGGGACTGGTTGAAGGTGGTGATGCGGACCTGCTGGTTAGCATACTTTTTGATGATGCGGAGGGTATCCTCGTGGGTGTTGAAGGAGGTCATGAGGATGAGGGGGACATCGGCGCGATTTGTGGTGTTGAGATGCTCGATCTGACGGACGGTAAGGTCGAGGAAGGTCATGTCGTCCTTGACCTCGAGGGCGCTCTTGGCACCCGTCATGCCTGTAGAAGAGTTTGAGCATAGATGGAGGGGAGCCGAAGAGGGACGCACCCATGGATGTGCCGAGACCACCGTTGACCTTGAGGACGGCGAGTTTGTTGAGGTTGTCGTTGCCCTTTGGTGATACGAGGGTGTCGTATGGGACGATCTGGTCGTCGGCGGGGGACTTGATGCGATCCCAGTCGCTCGAAGGGCGTGAGGCAGTGGCGGAGCAGAAAAAGGAAACACGAACAGATCGACGCTCTTTGCCCGCTCGGAGAGATAGCGGGTAAAGAGGAAGAAAAAGGCCTGCATCTCGATGTCAAACGACTGGGAGAGAGGGTCAGCGGTGGAGGGCGTTAGGTGGGGACGCGACAAACCTTTTTGGTGGCGGGATCGTCGACGGTGCCGACGAGACGGCTGATCTCGTTGCGCATGGACTTTGCGGCGACGCCGGTGGTGGCGGTCTTGAAGTCGATGTGGCTGCTGCCACGGACGCGGGCGTTGAAGGCGTCGGTGCGTGGGGTCAATGTAGCCATGCTAGAAGGGGATGAGGAGGAGGAGGAAGGAAGGAAGGAAGGAAGGAACGTACGGAGAGTAAGAGGGGGATCGATGGCAGGACGGTTTTGGTCTGTGGTGACGCTTAAGAAACTCTAGGCTGAGATCGATATGGTCGTGGAGTGTCGCGGACAAGTCCGAACTGAGTCCTTGAGCTTCTTCCGGAATGACGAGGTCGCAAACCGATCTGCGATGGGTGCGTACGTTCGAACCTGCCCAATCTTCGTGTACCACGTTCGGATACCGTGCTTGCAGCGGCGAGGGCGGCGAGGTGGGTCGTCTACTGGAGATTAGCAGGCGACCGTGACGGGGCGGATTATAACTGCTCGGTAGCGACTGGCAAGACGACGACGAACGTGCCTGCATACAACGCCAGCTTCGGTGACCTGTCTATGCTTTTATAACGGTTACGCTCAACTTTCAGACCACCTTGTACATATCGGGCCTGGTAGCGACGCGGTTCGTACCATGATTCGCTCGGTGCATGTGCGGTACGTGTGGGTCGTGCCTGTCCCATATTTCTCATTATTATTGCCATCAGTGCGTCCTACCCGGGCTCATCCGACCTTCTCGTTTACATGTAAACATCCTTGAATCTGACCAACACGTTTCTCGCCCCAGTTCGGCTACTCATCCGTCCTGCTCCACACTTCTGCTGCACCCGCACCACGAGGCAACCTAAGGGTCTCCTTTATCTCGCCCTCTTCTTCCCCTGCTCAGAATCCTCCTCTCTTCTTCTATCCAGATTGCCATCCCCGTCGGACGAAGATTCACGACCCACTCTTCTCTCCTTCCATACCACCGCCGATCTCTCTCGTTCGATGTCCCCACTGCGCGACGTCGTACACATATCGTACATCCTCGCGCCTTGCGGCGTCTCTTCGGGCGCGTTATCGCGTTCCCACGTCCATCTTCGCTTCACTGATCGGGGACTTGCACACTAGTCCTATCCTGTCATTTCATGTCCACTTGCGTTCCGTGCCCTCTGGTGATCTTGTGGCTGGCCCCCCCCACTTTGGGTCTCATGCATAAACCTTGCGCCAGCCTCCTGTAGCAGCCACTCGGCCAACTCTACCCGCCGACCGCGTTGGCTGGCCCCATGACTGACCACCCTACGCTCCCCTGCACAGGTATCAAATCACTCTCTCATAGGAACACACAGCACCTGCGCTGAGCGCGCGACCTCGGCCCAGACTCTGCGAGCACCCACCCCTGTGTACGACCTCGCCCAGGAACAAATTGTCCAATGACAGCTTGGCGCGCTGTCAACGTAGCTTGGGGTCCACATCCGAATCCGACGGAATTGACATCCAGAGTCTAGCCTCGGTTCGAGCATGTATATATAGCCAGCTCCAGTTTATCTCGCTTTCCGCGTCCCGAGTTGTGGCCCGTGATAAAATTACCATCGATAGACTCGCTAGTGATCGGCTCGTGGTGCTGGCCCTACCCGACCTTTTCCTCTTTGCGAGGCTGGGTCCCCCAGCGCCCGCAGGCGGCCGATACCATGTCTCCCGGGTGTCACGTCGATTGCGGCGGCCGAAACACACTGCACGGATCATCGAGCATTGATACCACAGCAATCCGAATACGAGTAAAGTTCCATCTATCTATACTGTCCAGTGAATACGGACGTAAACCAGACCCGATGAAGCAAACCCCGACGATGAAAAAAAAAAGCGACCGACATGTCCCATGGATTTATATTGCTCAAGAGACGTTTACGACACCCATGTCGTTTCCGTCCCCCACTATTACCACTGCATGACCCACCATGACGACGCCAAAAAGACAAACAGCGGTGGCCACGCTACCGCCGCTACGTCCTTTGCAAATCCGACGAGCACACCGACATCGCGCAGAGGTGCCCGGTGCTCTCCGGCGCCTCTCCAACCCCACTTCCCGAACAGGTTCGGAAGCGTAACGCGACGGCGGACGCGCCCGGTCTTAAACGTCCATGGCAGCTGAGACCGAGAGCGCAGCGACGTGCGGTGAAGTTCGCGCGATTTCTGGGTGGAAGATGGCAGGACGGAATCGGTATCGACCGTGTGGGACGAACCGGCCCGGGACAGGTCGTCCAATGCTTCGGGTGTGTCTGGACGAGCATGCTTCCTGTTCCGAATCTGATACGCAGTAACACCGTTTACGCGAATGACGTTGATCGCAAACAGGACGATAAGAGATAGGAGTACGAGAGGGATATAGATATTAAGATATATTCCAAGCTGATCTGGCATTAAGCATGGCGTGTGTAACAGTGGAGAAATTGGCGTTTGTGTGATTCGATCCGGAGAAGGAACGGTTGATATCAACGAGAGAAGCTGGAATCCTGGACGACGGATTCCCATTGCCATCGAGATGGATTTGACAGTAATTTCCCAGACCTTTTCATTCGACAAAGGGATGGTGTGTTCATATTCACAATAGTCATGATCGTCACCGCTGTCGTACGCTCAGTGGGGCTATTCGTGTACCAACGATCGACAAACCTCAGGATGAGAGACGGCTTCAGGGATTGAAGCAAAAAGTCTCTTGCGCCGTCATAGATCATGTTTTGGTAACCGAAGCCATGACCTTGGCGTATGGTGCCCCTCTCGCGCAAAGGACCACAAGACGCGTCTGAAGGGCGAGAAAGAGGTATGTGAGTAAACAAGACAACGGGTCCCTGGGGACTGGTCGACGCCGTCTGCTTGACAAACTCGACGGGGCCACGCGAAACAGCAGGCCAGCTATCAAAAGTGTGACCGTGATCAACGCGTAACAAGTCTTCTTCGACCAGAGCGGGAGCATCGATGAATACGAGTGTGTGGTTCCCAATGGTGCGACGGTAGTTCCGCGGACCAAAGTGAGAAATGTAGCGAGAGTTGGCTTCGAGAGAGAACGAAGGCAAGCTGCCAAGGCTAAAAGAGGTGCAGAATGAGGGGTGCTGCACATATCATAGATAGAAAGAGAACGAACCCTACATCATGATTGCCGGGGAGGAAGTAGACTGGGGGAGGCGAATCGCCCAGGTTGAATATGGTGTTAAATCTGGTGACGTAGGCTTCGTATCTGGAACGAGGGACGTTGAAGGCACTGTTTCAGGGTGATGGCCAAACGTACTCGGGAGTGGACATGGACAGCCGGCCGTTATCCATCATGTCACCTGGGCATAATTCAGCTTACGGGAGAGTGGAATGCATCCGAGCGCACCTAGCATCACGACGGCATTTGGACGGAGATGGCGGAAGGCGAAATTCCAGCTCTTTCGAAGATTAATGTCAACGGCGTATTGGCTGAGTGCGGAGAGAAGTGGCCCACGACCAGGGTAAGAGTGGCGGTCGATAATTTGCGGATCTGCAATGACGAGCAGGCGCACGACGCGTGCATCAGGGATGGAAGGCTGGATGAGCGCAAACATGAACGGGGTGGATGAACGTGTGCGTGTGCTCGACACACCTGACGAGCGTCCGGCCAACGACAGGAGTTCAGCGCCTGGCGAAACGAGCCAAACTCGAGCCAGAGGACTACGAGCACCCAAACTACGCAGAGACCGTTGCGGTAGTGTATGAACATGGACACGCTGGCAGTCGAGTCCAGAGCAGAATGGCCAGAGTATGACTTACCCCTTTTGGAATGATCACACTTTTTCGTTTTTTGTCTGGAATATTCTTTGCCAAAAAATATATTATATTTATTCAATATTTTCCTGAGGGGGTATAAATTTTCAGTCGTCCCGGTCAGCCTTTCTCGCTCGCTCTCTTTCTGTCTCTTCTATGGACAACGCTGACGATCATACCCCTTTGCTTGCCCCCACTAGCACCCAGCTCAAGAGACCCACTCCGCTACCCAAAGTACAGATATGTATTCTCCTCCTCTCGTGTCTAATCGAACCCATCGCATCTCAATGTATCTATCCTTTCATTAACCAAGTAGGCATCCCACCTCCTAACGTGGCACCCCCCCCTCTCACTCCGCCCTTCTCTAGCTCATTCGTGAGACCAACGTCACAGGCGGCGATGAAACAAGTGTCGGTCAGTCATCCGCCCTCACCCCCCTTGTCTCCCGCCGCTCACGCTCCCGCCTAGGTTACTATGCAGGAATGATTGTATGTAAAAATACCTTGACTAATCGCCCCTCTGATCCCCGAAATCAGGAGTCCCTCTTCTTTGTCACACAGGCTATGACCGTCCTCCAATGGAGCCGCGCTTCCGATCATATTGGTCGCAAGCCTGTGCTTCTATTAGGTGTTTTCGGTCTTTCGGTATCAATGTTTTGCTTCGGTCTATCACGTACCTTTACCGGATTGGTCTTAAGGTCTGCATTTTTCCTCTCATCTAGTCACCCGATCTCATTCCCAAGGTCACATGGCCAGCCGTTGCATCACCGGTGCCCTCAACGGCAACATTGGTGTCATGAAGAGCATGTTGGGCGAACTCACTGACTCTACCAACATGGCCCAGGGGCTCTCCTTGCTCCCTATTGCCTGGTCAGTGGGTATGACAATCGGGTGAGCATCATCAACCCTTGGTTGCGTGCTTTCATCTCACTGCCACCAGCCCCGTCATCGGCGGCACGCTGGCCAGGCCACAAGATCATTTTCCGCTGCTTTTTAGTTCTCCATTCTGGGCAGAATTTCCGTACTTTTTGCCATGTGGCGTCACCGCTGGCTTCTCGTTACTGACTTTTGGGGCAATCCTGTTTCTCCTCAAGGAGGTAAGCAACCTTTGAAATGCTAATCAACCTCATGACCTGTAATTGATCATCGCCAAGACTTTACCCCGTGCAGGGACATTAGAAAAACACGACCATTCTACCGATGCGGAAGCTCTTGCTCATGGAATCAGTTATTCCGCGATTGATCAACAGCAACCTAGTTCCTCTGATGCGCCGATTCCCCTTTCCAAGCTTCTCAATCCTCTCAGGGTGTTGCGCATAGCCAATTATGCAGTGCTAGCCATCTTTGAGATCGCACTCTACTCACTCCAGCCTCTTTTCTACTCCACAGCGATCGAGCATGGAGGTTTGGGTTTCACGCCCATGCAGATTGGTCTTTGGATGGCTTGCTTTGGCATCATTAATGGTCTCTTCCAGGCGGTTTTCCTTGCCCCGCTCGTAGATCGACTGGGTCCTAAAATGCTGTTCCGCGCCGGTCACCTATGTTTTATCCCCCTTTTCGCGCTCTTTCCAGTCATCAACTGGATTGCCCAGCAGTGGGGAATCACCTGGCTTGTCTGGGTTGTGCTTGTCTGTCAACTTACGTTGGCAGTCATCATGGACATGTCCTTTAGTACGTAACTTGGTCACACTCGTGACTTGCGACTGATCGTGCCTTTTGTAGGCTGCATCCTCATGTACATCACGGCCTCTGCGCCGAACCGAAGGTGCCTCGGCGCAATCAATGGTGTTGCGCAGACCACTGCATCTGTCGTGCGCGCTCTTGGCCCCGCGGCATCAACGTCGTTGTTTGCATATTCGATCCATAACGACTTTATGGGTGGGTATGGCGTTTACATCGTTCTCATCCTTGCCACTATCGCGACCGTGCCGTTGGGTGCCCTGCTGCCAGACGACGTCGCAGAACGCTGCTGATCAGATTGAATAGGGGTGGACGTGGGGCCACAAACGACTCTAAAAAGATTACCACGCCACACTAGGTGTGTCTTTCTTATTCACTGGACTTTTTGAGGATTCATTAGGGTTACGGTGTATGCGGAACCCATTTTTTGTACGTGTACATTACATCTTGCATGTATCTACGTACCTTGAAATACCATACACGTTTTGAGACACACAGTGTGTCTCGTTGATCCTTTTACCTGTGTCGCCGTGTACACGTGTTTTCTCGACTTGATGACGACGCAAAAGATATCTTACATCGCTGTGCATGGGGGCGCAGGTCACCACAGCAGGGCGTCGGAAGGTCAAGTAAAAGACGCGATGAAACGGTGGTTTGATATCTATCATCACAGTTCCGATAGATTCTGACATGCCCGCACCAAGTGCATGCACAGAAGCCCTCCGGATGGCTGCCGAATCTCCATCGCCCACCGCACTCGCCATCGTCGAGCGGGCGATCACCCTTCTCGAAGATGATGAGTGCATGAACGCAGGTACATGTCCGCGCAAACGAGACTACCTCCGGTCACCTCCCCCCAGGCTACGGCTCCAACCTGACGCTTGATGGCACCGTCGAATGCGACGCTGCCCTCATGGACGGCCACACTGGTGACTTTGGGAGCGTCGGCGCGGTCCCAGGCGCGTCTGCGCTGTTCTGTCTGCGCAATGATCCGTTTCTGACAAGCCCTTCGGCGTGTTGCAATAGGGGTGGCGCATCCGATCAGGCTTGCGGGGGCGATCTTGAGGCACGCGCGCGTGCCGGATAGGATCGGGCGTATACGCCCTCTGTACGTCTCACAAAGTCCCTTGATCGTCATCCCGCTGACCTCTTACAGCACGCTCGTCTCCTCGGGCGCACGCGCGTTCGCACAGGGCCACGGCATCGAGACGGTCGACCCGGCGCGCATGATCTCCCCCCATGCGCGGCAAGACTGGGCACGCTGGCGGGCACGGTACGACGGGCACAGTGCTGGCGACGCTACCAGCACTGACACCGCGTTCCCGTGCGACACGCCGATGCAAGACACGGTCGGCGCGATCGCGTGGGATGCGGACGGACATTTGGCCGCGGGCGTGTCAAGGTGTGCACCTGTCGCGGTGCTCCTAGGTAACTTCCCTGACGGCACGCGTTTCTTCTTTCTGTCAGCGGTGGGATACTTCTCAAGTACGCGGGACGGGTGGGCGAGGTGAGTCGTGGGATGTGCATGGGCAGTGTGGGGTTGACCCGGGTGATCCGAGGCGGCCACGTTCGGCGCGGGATGTTGGGCGGAGGAGTCGCAGGACGGACGGGCGGGGATGGCCTGTAGCATCTCTGGTGTGTGTGCCCACACACGCGGTCCGACGTGGCCGTCTTTGATGAACTTGTGCCAGGCGCTGGCGAGCACATCGTGCGAACGGGGTTGGCGCATACGATCGCCGAGGTGCTCCGTCGGCCAGACCCATGCGGCGTTACGGAGGTGGACGTACATGACGTACTCACGAGAACACTGTCTACCCGATTCCATGGTAGGTCTGGACGGATCGAACCCTATGTGATCTGAACAAGAGCGTGAGATCCGATCGTGGCACGCGACGATACCCATGCCGACGCGGGCGTCGTATTGATGGCGAAGGAGGTTCACGGGTCAGGGGACGTCGTCATACGTGCGTGTCGCGCCGTTCCCGTGAGCGGCACACTGACGAGGGGGATTTATCTAGCAAGGCTGTGGTGTGCGTTCACCACGGACAGCATGTCGATTGCGTACGCCAGCTCTGAGCGGCGCGTGCCCAAGGTATGGGGACGTCTTCACACGGTATCAAGATGATCATAGTATATATATATCTTTGCTGCTGCAAGGCTAAAATTCTGCGACGCCCCAAAGTCTCGCAATCAACTCTTGGAGCGAATACCTCGCCTGTGTATATCACGGCGCTACCCATCCACGAGTTGGAGTAGAGGGTAAAGATAGATTCCGTCGCTGTAAACAAAACACTACATTAAGAAAATCTAGTGCGTTGTAAAGAGACCTGTCTTTGTTTCCTTCGAGTCTTGCCGAGTGACAGGCCGGGTGGCCGGCTCGACCAGCAAAATGGGCTACGGCCTTAACCCGCTTCATGCGGTCCATGTGACTGGCAGCCAATGGGGAATCGCACCGCCTGTTCCCAAGTGTGCTAAGTAGCGGATATAGCCGGATCCATGGCAATTTTGCTGATAGCCGGCCCGGCCCGCCCGCCCCCTGTATGAAAGGACTGATGGATTTATGGCATGAACAAGCTCAACTATAGGGCTGTGAATACGTGGGGCATCGCAGGACAAGACAAACATCAGAAGTTTTCGAATACGTCTCTGATTTGCCTTTGTGTGAATCGTGGCAAAATGGAACCCATAGCAGGTAAGCAAGCAAGATCCGAAACTCCAAGTCGGGGACGAGACACTCTATTCGGGTGCTGCTACGTCCGCAGTGCCCAGATTTTTGTGGTGTTTGACTGTACTCGTGACACGAGTTGGTACGCCCCTTTCATTCCGCATGCCTGGGCACCTCCGGGATCCGTCTTGAGCCGCCAATTGGGGCTGTCGACGTTACGTGGCATATCTTATGCCTGTAACGTGGCCACGTCACCAGGATGCATCATGGATCGTCCCTGCCAATCTCCGTCCTTATAGGCTGCGAGTCCGTCAGGTACTTCCACTTGGTTGCGCCGACCTGCGTTGACATCGGACGTCGTTTTTGAATCGTCCGCATGGCATATCTCGGTGGTATGTACGTATTGGTGTCATCGCTAAGCTTGCGCGTTCTGCCTTCTGGGGGGCATGTAAGCACGTCGAGGTCGCATCTTCGGCTGTCACGGAACGCGTCCCACTGCACGGTGCCCGATTCAGAGAGCCCGATCGTGTGATTCATCTGTGCCCGCTGTCAATAGCCCAGATGACCGATGGTCCACGAAATGCACAGGTTGCAGAAGATGCACGTACGAAAGGCAAGAACGGAAACTTGAGTATGAGGGTGTATCGTCGTTTCTAGAACACGTCATGATCAAACAGGATTGGGGTCGCGCACTGGCGCCAAAGTTTAGCCCATTCTTTTGTTCCGCAGCGGCTAGTACGGGCCAGTTGTCGCAAACCCCGGTGAGATATGCGGCATATTCAACCTGTGACAGAAGAAACATGCCTGAAGTAGACTCGTGAGTAAGATGTATCTTTGAACAGGTAGTAGTCATTCGTGTCAACATGCTGGTTTACTGCCAGTAATTTCAACAACTTCAACTTGTGTTTGCATTTCATATATCCCAGGGCCCCGGCCTCAGCACTAGCACTAGCTGGCATCACCTGGTTACATCGCCTTCGCGCATCGTCTGGTTGAGTACATATGGACTTTCCTGTCAGCCGCGGTCAAGCCGTGGCTGCACGTTGCGCTGTCAATCGTTGTCGCGCGTAATTCAAAGTTGTCCCCTGATATCTCCGTCTAATCTTTGCCATGTAGTTACCGACATCTGTTTGTTCCTGCCACGCGAGGGCCTATATTTTCGTGGCCTAGCGTACGAACACCTTAGTTCGTTCCCGAACCGCGCTGAGGTGAGGCCTATTCTATTTCGTCTATACATCGCACTTAAACATACTGTAGATTGTCCGTCCCCGAACTGCGCTGAGATCTCACGGTCATAGCCTCCTGATATTTCCTTCCTACTAGCGGCAGCTTGTCTCACCCATCGCCCAGCGCGCTTTCATCGGAACTTTCACTTGTCTACATCGAAATTCGAATGCAGGTAATGTTTGTTACATGATCATCTAACATTCGCTAAAATGATGTGTTTCACCGATCAGCCCATTATTTTGTGACACGCCTTGATCGCAGTCAAGCTATGCCTGCCGCTGGCATGCCATAGGCTCTACTGACTCGGTGGGTACCGTCCAAGTTGTCACTCGTGCCTAAATCCGGTTCAATAGACGGCGTCGCCTGTGCTGGCACCAAAGTTTGGCATACTCTTCAGTTTCAAGTTGCAACGAGATCAATTTTTGGATACGGAGGCGGAGCGGCTCTATGGTCACGATTGCAACCCCATACTAGCGAAAAAAAAATCATTTTATTCTCAGAAGCCTGGGCGATGATAATGTGCGCAACAGGTACAATGGAAGTCGTGCTACTACTAGCAGGCCACGCGCTGTCACGACGACATGTGGTACTCGTCTATGGGTGAGTCTTTTCATTTCTATCACAGTCTGCACTTTCGTATGAACAAAATTAAACAAAACATTCATTTTGGCAAGACATCACCCGAGCGCATGTGATCAAGAAATTCTGTGACGGGTCAATATGACAGGCTGTGTCCGTTAAGCTAGGCATCCGCAAACCGTCGGAAATAAACGCTTAAAAACGATCTACGTTCACGATAGCGAAGGCATCCGATTGATTGGTTGACTGCCCGAGATCTGCTCAGCCAGATAGTAGGTTTGTTGGCTCATTCTTCAACCGCCGATGTACCTACGTCACGCAACAGGCAGCTTAAAATCTGGTGACAGGTTCTCGGGTTGGCACTAGTCCCCCCATACATCTCCACAAATGTCAGTCAACCAATGGTCTGGCGCCCATGCCAGTGCCGACGACGATATTTCGGGCAACAACGAAGAAATCTCCTGTCCGACGGATGAAAACTTCCATGACACAAAGGCAGACATCGAGGTCGCGTATGTTTCGACCGGTATCGTCTTACACACTGAACGTGAAATCGCCACCCGCATCATCTCTGTCGAAGACGATCCATCACTGAATCCATGGACCTTTCGCGCTTTCTTTCTTGGACTTGGTCTATCCGCCTTTGGTGGCTCCTTAGGTTTGTTCATCATCCTTCAAGCCTTCGTTTCGCTGATGCAGGTCAGCGGAGATTTACTACTTCAAACCAGTAAGCCCTACCATAACCATGTCGGCACAGCTTGTTTATCTGGTCGTAGCAAACTGTTTTTGTATCTTCATTGTTCATTGCCCTTATTGCCTACGTCCTCGGCATTGCTATGGAGAATTTTATCCCTCGTCACGGCCTATTTCGCTTCTTAAACCCGGTGAGCTCCGTTCATAGTCATACTTCTTTTATCTCATCGTTCCATAGCATCCCTTCAATAAAAAGGAGAATGCATTTATCGTAATCATGGCGAACGCGGCAGCAAAGTCAGCTTTGGCGACAGAGATTCTTTCCGTACAGCGCCTATATTACAACATCACCCCTGATGCAGTGACTTCCATCATTTTGCTGTTTTCCAGTCAACTCCTTGGTTACGGCATCGGTGGTTTGCTGAGACGTGAGTTTGTCTTTATGTAATGGGCTGGTGAGTATGATATGTACTAACACTTTGTCAAACTCGAAGCGGTCCTTTTGTACCCATCAAAAATGCTCTATCCAAATATACTGCCCCTCATAACCATGTTGGATACATTCTTCCGTGGTGGTGCAGTTGCTCGCCGCAGACTTACGATATTTTATATCATTTTCGGAACGTACGTGGTGCTGGTACTTTTGATCTGAGGTTCATCTTAAAAATGGCCAGGATCTTTCTTTGGGAAATGTTTCCGGAGTGGATATTTCCCCTTCTCACAGGCTTCTCAATCTTTTGCCTTGCTGCACCGAACAGTGCAGCTGTCACTCGAGTGTTTGGTGGAACAAATGGTAACGAAGGGCTCGGGTTTCTCTCGATCTGCTTCGACTGGCAGGTCAGTTTTTGAACAAAGAGAGCGGGTATATTATAACTAATATCCTACTTCGTAGTACATCACTGGTGGCAACCCATTCACGACTCCCTTGAAGGCTCAGGTAAGCTTAAGGCAGACCATTTAGCCCGTCCCTGTGGTTAATAAAACGACAGCTTTCTTCTTTCATTGGGTACTTATTATGCTTGTACGTACAGAATGAACACCCGTCACGGTTGTCCCTGTTTGATGTTTTTGTAGAGTCCTCTCCATAGCTGTCTTCTACGGTAACATCTGGGAATCTCAGACGATCCAATCGCAAGTCTTCAAACGTCACGCTAAATTCGAGTTATTTTTGCCACCCCGGATACAGTCAATCA
>JBBPMP010000059.1:64438-85140 GCA_038090395.1 Boletales sp. KT-2023a
CATAGCTGTCTTCTACGGTAACATCTGGGAATCTCAGAACTTCCCCTTTGTACGCGCTATACATTGCATTCAACCACTGCTGACAGAAGTATGTAGCTCTCTCAACTCTTGTTCTACGAGAACGGCACTGTGTACGACCAGACGTTGATCTTGGACTCGAACTACGAAGTCGACCCCACTCTTCTTGCAGAACAAGGCTTGCCATACTATGCCGGAACATGGGTCATGTATCTCATCGCTAGTAACATGTCACTGGGAGCCACTGTCGTCCACTTACTCCTTTGGAATCGTGACGATCTGCGACTTGCATGGAGCTGGATGGCACCGTCGAACCTTCGCAACTGGTGGAGAGACGTCAACTGGAAGTTTTGGATGGACGATGGCATGCGAGCACAGCCCGCTGCGGATGATGATATTGACCCACACTATGCTCAAATGCTCAAGGTGAGCTTCGACACTTTGATAACCCAAATAACCGACGCAGAACGACTTCTTTTTATATTCTAGTATCCTGATGCTCCGAATAGTTGGTACCTTATCACTTTCGTGATCTCTTTCGCGGCAGCTCTGGTGGTCATCTACAAGGGTGACTCCACACTACCCTGGTGGAGCTTCATTATATCCGTCCTTCTGTCAATTGTCCTTATCCTATTCTTTGGAGCATTGAGTGCCATCACGGGGATCGGGCTGTTCACTCGTAAGTCTCTCCATCTGACTCCGTTTACCTGAGCCACCTGAGGTTCTGGGCAGAAACATTTGTGCAAATGATTGCTGGATATCTGAATCCCGGTAAACCAATGGCCAACATGTACTTTGTTTTGTACGGTTATAGTGAGTGCGGATACATATATTGACAGCGCATAATTCTGATGACGTGGTTCCAGATACTTCTCTACAAGCCGGGCTACTGCTCAGTGATTTGAAGATCGGCCAGTGTATGTCTTATCTACATTCTACTTTTAGCAAGGGTTGATGTATCATATCAGATGCCAAGCTTCCTCCCCGTGCATCCTTTACTGCTCAGATGGTTGGCACTCTACTAGGTGCCGTCTTGAACTACGGTATGACAGTTTGGATCCCTCGATCACACATCATTACCGATATCCACAGTCCTGATGAACTCCATCGTCACGAATCAGTTCGATATCCTGCTTTCCGTCGAAGGAACGAATATCTGGTCCGGCCAGCAACCCCAGCAATACAACTCTCAGGCGATCGCATGGGGTGGGCTTAGCCACGAGTTGTTCTCTGTCGGCCAGAGGTACCAATGGGTTACGCTTTCCTATTTCATTGGCGCGGTGGCACCGTTGCCATTCTGGATTGTGCACCGCTATTGGCCCAAGCTCCGTGCCGACTACTTGTACACGCCCATTATCTGGTATGCCTTTGATTTCCGTCTGACAAATGGAGCCTGTTGTTTACCTCCCATTGTTAGCTGGTACATCGGCTGGCTCTCCGTGGGGATCAACTCGTCGGTCTTGTCCTTGTTCGTGATCGCGTTCTTATCACAGTGGTGGATAAGAACGCGATACCCTCGTTGGTTCCAAGAATACAATTACATTGTCGCCGCAGGTGCGTTCTCGCCAAGTATTTTCAGGGTGTTTTCATCCTTAAACGGTTTTACAGCCTTGGACGGTGGCACTCAGGTGATGGTGCTCATTCTGTCCTTTGCAGTCCAAGGTGCAGCAGGCACCGCCCATCTCTTCCCCTCTTGGTGGGGTGCTAATCAAAACGGCAACTACGACCGTTGTTTGTACCTCAACTAAGATGCTTTTCCTGGAATGTATGTTCAAGCTAAGAATATTATTATCACAACCCGTCAGTGTCCTCCTAGATGTTATGTAACCCAAGTTTTTGCTATACAATGCCTGCATTTACAACTCGTAAGCGAACCACCTGACGTGAAACGGTGACCAATAAATGATACCTAAGCAAATAATGTAGCAATAACCGCCCAGACACATGCACTAACGCTCCGCCCCGCCATTCGTAGGGTGCGGGATCGACCGCATGGCACCGTTGTTGAGGCTCGCAAGAGGCTGAGAACCTCGGGCATTCGCCAAAGGCGGCGTAGGTCGAGCGGCGCTCAAACGCTGCAATGTCTTCAACGGGAATTTGGTTCTATTTACCGTTAGATCAGCTTTTGTCATCAAACCGGAACCGTCCAACACAGCTCACCTACACGTCGAACAAACAGGAACAGGCTGACAAAAGACTGTGTTTGACTCGTCAGCACATTACATGCGTCATGATGTGGGTGCACAGACTCGATAGACAAACGGAGCAAACGAAACCGATGTCAACGATATTTTTGTGACAGAAACAAGCCGCTCTAAAGTCGATCTTGTCTTGTGTCGGCACAGCAAGGACCTTGCGAATCGATGGCGGGGAAAGAAAGGACATCTGGAACGTGTTCAATAAACGGACAAGAAAAGTGATGGAACATACCATGAAATATTGAAGCAGCGCATCGCGGCGTTCGAGGTAGATATAGGACCCGTTCGTGAGGTACGCTGCTTGCTGAAGAAAGACTGTATCTGGTCCATACACCTTGCAGGCGTCGATTGTCACTTTCTGCCAACGCTCGTGATCACGTCATAATCACGAACGAGTCAACAAAAACAAACTAGTTTTTGCGCCGAAAAAATAGAGTTCATGATCGGTATGTAGGAAGACGACAGGTCTGGGGATACCGACAGAATGAGTATACGCGGGTCAGGATGGACGTTTGGGTCTTCTGCCACGTTGGATGGATGCGTGATTCGGTTGATGTCTGAAAGGGGGTGATTACACGCTGATAACCCTTTTGAACGAGGACCATACAGCAAAGTGCCTTGGTCAGCGCGCCAACCAACGCGCAGGGTGCTAATGCCAATTCATCGCGTCTGCTAAACAGAGGGAAGGGAAGAGGCGCACGTTCTTGATCGAATTCACCGAGCGTGTTCATTTCGCGTGTGATCCGCTGGAGGACTGTGGTGTCGACCGTCTGAAAGGGTGGGTACGCGTTCGCATCGAGATGATAGGTGTCATCGGGGGGCGACACGGTCTCCGTCGACGAATAGAGCATGACGCTACTCCAGACATATTTAGTGTGTCTTCACAGGAAGACTGTCCCACCGACCTCTTGCCAGGCAGTGCACCGAAGACGGCGAGGGTGTTCTCATGCTTGGAAGCGATGTGAGCGTTCAAAAATGCGAGAAGATGGGAAAGAAAGGTCTCGATGGGGAGCGGGTACGGGTTAGCAGCCAGCGCGGAGAGATGCCATTGGGTAGGAGACAAGTCTAGTATCACCGACAAGTGCGAGGCCTTTTCCATCGTATTGCCAGTCAGTCAATCGTAGTGGCAGTGCTAATACAAGACGCTAAATACTCATATAGCACAACCTTCTCATACTCCCAAGTTGGACCACATCAAGTATGAGTTTGCCCTTGACTTGACGAACATTCAAAACAACATCGTCCGGCGGCCATGCAACATGCCCCGTGCTCTGAGGAAAGAAGTGCTTCGGGTCTACTATACGAGAACCCGCAACAGGTGCCACTATAATTAACGCCGTACGATCCTCTTCTCGGCGCGCGTGGCAGAGGTTCGCTCACCGGGGGGGGCTACCGTGTTAGGACAACATGCAACGTGTTTGATACCAATCAACCGGGTCCTACCGTATCGTGACGAACCAGCTTGCTATGAAGGCTTTCGCCGTACCCGTAACGAGTTCAAGGTCCCAACAGTACTAGTCGGGACATTGAGATCGCTTTCGCCGTTCAACCCTTGGAATAGATGTGACATTCTTCTCCGACGCCGGAGCGTTCGGCCTTCCGGCACTACTAGCCGCTCCAGGTTGCGAAAGTGTAGAATCCGAGGGGGCCGATTTCTGGGAGTACACGCCATTTCGGCTGCCCACCAAAGCGGCATTTGAACGCTGGACCGCTGCTGCTGATATGTTGTTGATCAAGCAACTTTCAGCACTCACTGTGGCATTGGTATAAAACTTAATTCTATCAGTACTCAACATCTCCACGATGACGCCAGGATTCTACTTGTATAGCAACATGGGGAAGTACGCGTTGGGATCGTGAGGGGCGTCGGGAGCACGCTCCGGCCGCCATCGCTTGAAAGGCGTGGGGATCTTGGGAGGCAGCTTCGCGTCGCTATAAATCGGGGTGGTAGAAGTGACAGTGGCGATGGCCTGGGTCAAGTCCACGGCATCCGGGGTGCTGGCGGGTACGTCGCCTTCTTTCGGAGCGGCAACACTGATATGCACATTAATTCGGAATAAGAATGTATCAAACAGCGTGCGTACGACTGAGATTGGGAGTGCTGGATAAGTAAAGTCGACAAATCTGACTGTGTGACCACCGAAAGCTGAGGATAAGCCCGCCGAACATCACGTTTCCAGTATGGGTTCTGAGCCGGGTCCGATGCTAGTCCGAGCATTAGTTTTGAAGTCAAACGACGGCATTTTTGGCACCTTTCGTCGCAGGAGTAGAATATTTCTCTGGGCGCGAACCGGGCTGGGGGTATCTGTTCAACTCTGGGATCGGAAGACCTGAGGAAATTTCGGGATTCACGACGACCGCATCGCCTGGTTCAACGTTAGCAAGTCACACGACGCAGTGCAGCAGACTAAACGCACGGAATTTCTTCCAAAATCCTTTTGGATGCACATGGTAAAGGGTCGACTCTGCGGCTTTTTTGGTCGCCATCCTGGTGGGTTTAAGTGACGGAGCGTGAAAGTATTGCTTGCGCTCCAACAAAGTTGATCACGTAAGCAGACTTCGAACCCCCCCCTTCTCCCCCCCCCTCTTGAACTTGATCTATTTGAGACAACAAATCACTTGTACATTTTATCAGTTTCCAGGAAAATATGACAAATCGAGTATGCACTCGGCCGTTCCGGTGCAGGTGTGGGATCGTTCGTGTACTCAAACAGGTTCTCTGCTGGCATCACCAGTGTTGGCAACGAGTGTCATCTCCACGAACAGAGGATCCTTGCGGATGTCGTGTCGTACGGTGGGTGGCCCCGGATGACTGATAAACGCGCGTGGTGCCGTTGTAATTGACGACGCAAGATCACGCAATGCGATTATTGCATCATCTCAATTCTGCCACCGCGCAATCGCTCCCCCACGGAACAGGTTCAGTTTCCCTTTCCCTCCCATCTCACAAATCCCATCCGTTACTAAATACCATCATATAAAGCCTGGGTTACGCCCCCGAGTTGACTTCACCAGAACCCCATCTCTTTTACCTCGCACCACTTCATAATGGGTTTGATACTGTACCAACGTCCCAGTGACTCTGTCAGCGACAGTTTACTGGATGACGCGCTACGCGTGCAGGAACTCGAGCATAGGGACCCCCATGTCCTCCCGACTTTCACTACCGAAAGTCTGGTCAACCCATCCTCCACCGTGTTATACCTGCCTCCCCTCTTGTCCTCGCTACCACAGGGCGTTTCTATCCCCCCAATCACTACAGATAAACCACCATTGGCTACGGAAACACGTCTTCCAAACATTGACCCTGTCTCGCTCTCCCTGCATAAAGCATTACATCACTTCCATTCACTCTCCGAAGATTATGCCGCTCTCCCTTATCATCTCGCCTTTAACTGGTCGGAGCTCGACCTTCCCGTAGATGAAGAGCGCGAGTGGTACGCGGTCGCCTTCCGAAGTCGACGCAAAAAGGGCAGTGACAGCGGTCGTGAGTAATTCAATGCCATCACAAACTATGATGTGTCTCATCCTGTACGCAGCACTCTACGATGCGGACAAACAAGCACACGAAGAAGCGGTCACCAATGGAGGAGTGAGTCGCAATGGCTTGCTTTGGCTCGCAGACTTACCAATTTTTTTTGGTAGCTTCTCATGTATTGGTACGGAATCCCGGACGCAGACACCGGGATGAATCTTGCCACATGTATTTGGCAATCCCGGGCACATGCCATCGCCGCAAATTCACGTCCGCACCATATCCGGGCGATGAAACTCGCCGCTGTCTCGTATGAAATATATCAACTAGAACGCTATAGATTGTCCAAGGTGAAGGGGGAGAAAGGTATTAACGTGGAAGAATTCAATGGTACAGAATGCGGTTGGTGATTGCGATTATTCTTATTTGTATTACCCTCTAAAAGTCCACGATACCATCATATCATGTTCACCAACGATTACACTATCCATCATTCTGTGGTAGTTACTGCGATACATTTTCGATTACATGTTGCTTCGAACTTTAATTCGTGGGTATGTCCGCCGATATCGCACGCGTGCGTTGTGTGCGATCGCAGTTTCCTCGGCCTCCCATTATGCCCGACAACGCCCGGGTGATGTAGGTTGACTACACTAAGTTAGTAAGTCAATCTACACTGCCATTCTTGACCGAGCGGCAATCCATATAAAGCATCGCGGCTCGCCCTGCACGAGCAATCAGCCGGAGGGCCGAAATAGGTATCGGGAACTTTTCGGACTCAACTGTTCCTCTTGACTGTTTTAGTGAAGCCAGTCAGCTGGAAAGTCTGCAAGGATGTTATTGCCCAGGTGCAGGCTATCCCGCAGCCTCGCACCAACTCCCTGTCAGATCCTCTGTTCTATGTTCAATTTTTTAGTTTCTTACCTGCACGTACCCACACTGTGCGCTTGTTTGGAAAAGTTGTGCCTCGGAAACGGCCGGGCGAGGGCCCCACGCGCACATGACGTGTGTGTGTGAGTAAGCAGCGGAGGTTTGTCAATCAGTCATATCAAAAATCATTATTCTTTTCACCAAGACAATCATGACTTCATGTAAACAATTCCATCATTAGAATAGCAACTCATACCCAAAAATTGAATTCAGAGTGAGCTTCAAGCTGTAAGTTCTGATTTGACATCATGCATGTAATTACAACATAAAAAAACTACTACTCGATGGAATAATCTCAACAGCTTGGAACAACTTTCTGCCATACCCACAATGCTGAATGAATGGAGATTGCAGTCATTGTCTCTGATAATCATTCCATTTGTAGCTGGAATGATGGGCAACACCATTGACGACGATGGTATGAAACAAACCTCTGCTGCTCACTCAGCTGTTTCACACACGCTCATGTGCACCCGGGATCCTTGCCCCGCTGTTTCCACGGCGCGACGGTTTCAAAATTTGCTTTCCACCGAGATATGAAAAACACTGTAATGGTGTCCATGTCACCACCCCCGCCCCACATAGATCTGTTTCAGGTTCACTGTCAGGTTTGTAGTGATGACCAATTCCTGAGTTACAGTGACTAATGCGCTATGTTGGCTTCTTGCGCTAATGCGGTTAAGCGATCCCATTGTTAGCCGCTAGGTTTTGACAGTAGGGTAGATCGTTACAGCCTCCCAGTGCTTGCTGAAAACACGGTTTATTCTATTGTACGGCCTCTAGCGCGATTGTGACTTTGTTACATGTCTCTGACACTCTGACCCACTATGGCGACCAGCACCAAAAGAAACTATCAACTGCTACACTGCAAAATCAGTATTTGTTTCAGGAAAAGAGAACGACAGTCAAGGCGTTATTCCGAGCATCCTGACCAATTCACTAATCTGTCAAATGTCTAACAAGTTGGACATGTGCTCCGGCCAACGGCGGGGTATCTAAAACTCTGCATCAATTTTGGTTGAATCTAGAATGTAGCACAAGACATAGGTTGGGCTATTCGGAATTCACTGTGGGGATACAGATTGTGCATTTTCCGATAAGAAATAGGTGAGATGGACGTGACAGGAATCAATCAGAGTATAAAGTCTTGTGGGCATCTTGTCAATTTGGGTGTATGTGCTGGAGCGGAGTTTCAAAACTACAGTCGCTGCGCATGTTGGTTTGTTCGCAGCGGTACCTTACAGCTCAAGCATTGATCGTGGTGCCCCAAGTCGATTGGATCAAGCAATTTCCCAAAGAATTACTTGATCAGTAGAAAACTGGTGGTTTGACCTATTGGAATCAGTCGTATGACCTGCCGTTGTATGTTTCAACGAACGGTTTCCTGGCAGAACTCGCTACGGAGTCTGTTCTTGACAACAACTGTCCGCAGTATCCCGCTGAACCGGTTCGCGAGACGATATCGTTACCGCGTTCCGCAAACCTTCGAATTGCAATGTTCGTGGAATGCGACTACGAGGTGGTTGTTTCTCGGTGCTACTAATGGGTTTCGATGGGCTGGGTGCGCTATGGCAAGTTTAGCTTCTCCCCGCTGCCGTGATCCTTGCGTTTTGAAATTCATGAGACACCCGAGCTACGGGTGAGTGTTAGCTCACACTACAGCGTTGCTGACAGGTTCGAACTCGAGCGCAATTAACCACTTCTCCCGACCACCATATGGAACGGCATGAGGTTACTACATTGTCTACTGTGAAATTTCGTCAGGACGGTCATTCTTATAACTTATATCTGCATCTATTTATTCATCGCCACAATAGCATCCTGCGACAATTTTCAAAGCCCACAGATCCATTTAACAAATGACATCTTCGAATGGTGATGCAGCCTATACTGAACGTCGTGGAGTTATTGCCCCCGAGGTGCGACAAAGTCATCTATCTGCGGGTCCGGGAGGAATGACCGTGTCACCGTTGATGTTATCACTTACGATAAACCTGCATGTATGTCCAGTGCGATTTATGTGGATTACGAGTACTAAATCATTATTCACGTCCCACTGGAAAGATACAGGGAATACCAGCTTTTTCTTTCTTATTGTCTCATATTTCCCAACAGGACACTATCTTATATCTGTGGCATCATCATCAGAATTGTTTTGTATGCAACCCGTCAGTCCTCTTGTTCCATTCCACTTGTCTGGTTGAAACTACGGTAGATGCATTTGCCTTGCATCGCTCGGATCTTCATCGGGAGGCTCCTCCTATCGATTTCTACTTGACGTAGGTTCTTATCTAACTTGAGTTCGTTTGAAGATCGGTAATAATCATAATCCGGAGCACCATGTGGAACCTCGGAAGAGCGGTTGGGGTCAGAAATTAGAGCGAAAATGGCAGAGGTAAGTGTCAACGTGATGGTGCGTTCCGACTAACGTTTGGTATTTTCCATAGGCAAGATTTGTGTGTCCAAATACTATAATGTCAGACAACTAAATAATCCGTTGCGTGAGTCGCGAGTACATCACAGTACCTGAGCCGCATATCATGATGCTTCCGGTCTTAACAGATTAGTGTTGCGATGGGTGGAACAAGAGATTGATCCGAGGTTACTAAGTTTTCATGACACAACTTATGACGGCGAGTGACGTTCAATCGCCATTTCCCTGGATTCATTTTATAGGCATTTAGAGTTGTGACTCGCA
This sequence comes from Boletales sp. KT-2023a, assembly GCA_038090395.1. Lineage (NCBI taxonomy): Eukaryota > Fungi > Basidiomycota > Agaricomycetes > Boletales > Boletales sp. KT-2023a. Next base: position 73,758 of record JBBPMP010000059.1, read on the forward strand.
ATGATTTCCATGTCCTTGCTATTGTGATACACACCGTCATTGGACTGGCTACTTTGGTCGCAGCAACACTTCGGCTTGCTTTTGCGGAACAGGTGAGTGCCACCACCATTCCGATATTCAGACGATCTGACCATTTGAATGATGACAAAAGCGTCGACTTTGGTACACTTACATTACATGTTGCATTTCTCCACTGGTACGTCGCACGCGTTATTGCCAGTACAATTTACTCGTGCATCTTTTCCAGTAAGATTCTTCGTGGATTCGAGAATCATAGGAGTACCGGAGCAAAGATCACTTCCACAATAATCGCGAATCCTCCCTGCAGTTGTCTTTGATACTGCTTCTAGGTGGATGTTCAATCCCAGAGGTACGTCTTTTATCCAGTGTAACATCAACGCCGTGTTTTTGCCGTCTACTGCCTGTGATGCGAGTTGCAATAGTCACACTATGTACGACCCTAGTCGTTCTGTGGTCGGGAAGACTTGATTCATCGTGCGACCTCTCCGATGCTGTTGGACCCATGGTCCCTGGCATTTTCTACGGTGATACTGTCACTATCACCAGTCTCAGCGTTTGCTTTGTGCAAACATAAATATGGTTCTTTCTAGCAGTCGTGCAGTTCTGTCAGATCTTTTTGTGCAGCCGAGTAGTATCCCCCTGCATACCAATATCCCAATTTCCAAATAGACGTTGCACCGGGGATGGGGCCCCAGTTCTCGCCGTACGAGATCACTCCCATCATCCAGAACCTCCTGGTCTAACAGTTGGTAGAGACTCTGATATTTTTTCTCTGGCTTGGTAACGTTGGTGGGTTATATTTGGGTGGAGAAAATACTGCACGCCATACAGGAAGCTTCACTTATCTCGTACTTGCTGGAACACCAAGTAAGCGGGCACGTCGGGTTCACGCGCAGATCCACTGTTTGTCATTCAGGTTTTCTGGACGGTGGATATAGACAACCTCCTGGTCGAAAATCCGCTGATCGTGAGCCCACTCCCATGGCTCATTCATCTCGCTGCGGTGAAATTTGACGACTTTTAGATCGGGCTCGAAATGCCACTCGTGACCAGCGTGCCTGTTATCATCGACACCGGTTCTTCCGTCGTCGTTGGTCCTACTTCAGTGGTTGTCCCACTGCAGGCTGTCCTCCATGGTGGCATCGCCGAATCTCGGCAGTGGTCATTATGCCTGTAATCCCCGAGCTGGATTCTGTTGGGCACATCGGGCCCGGTTGAGTGATGTCTCGTAGATCCATGCTCTTATTCACCGACCATTACCCTAACTTTGGGGGGTACAGTATTCCCGATACCCCGGTTCCGCCTATCCCATCAGTTTGTATCAGTGCCATTATTAGTCGGGACATGGTTCAACTGAATGGTGGGAGTGATCTGCTTTGAAATGGTCTGGATCGTCCGACAAATTAATAATTCTCTTAGGACTGGGTATCTGGATCATGGGGGGTCTACCCCGGTTCCGCCTATCTCATCAGTTTGTATCAGTGCCATTATTAGTCGGGACATGGTTCAACTGAATGGTGGGAGTGATCTGCTTTGAAATGGTCTGGATCGTCTGACGAATCAATCATTCTCTTAGGACTGGGTATCTGGATCATGGGGAATGTTCATTCCACGTTCGATATGGCCAATAATCGCGTTGGCATTGCGACACTTTCCGGATGGTCATCTTGCAATGCTTGTAAATAACAAGCTTGTCGTGGACTTGCGAAAATGCGCCTAAACTCGGATCAAGGTCAAAGGAGCCAAACCCCCTACTTGATACCTCAGTACACCATTGCGTATTGTTATGTGAAATAGTACGTCACCAATGCTCTGGATTCCGTTGTCAGACTTGACTAGTATCACAGCCAACCGATATATCAAGGGTTATATTGTGGGACCTGAAACATTCAAACTCGACTACATCTCTTGCAAACAATCGATCAGTCACAGGTCCTGGCAATGTACGTTTGTAAACGCGACCGTCTCGGGCGAGTGCTACTCCTGGACCTTTTCAGTACGAACGGCCGCTGGCGGTCAAACATGTCAACGATGCCGCATTGAATCAAGACGTTTGTAGGCTCAAAAACCTCGGCGGATTCGGCGGACCTGGTTCATCAGAAAGGCTTGTTCGTTGTCTTGACAGCGATGCTGGTCATGGATAGAGTGTTTTCCAAAGGCAAGCTTCATGGCTTATCGCCCATCAGCCAGAGTCTTCCTTGACAACCGCATCCGTACTAGGAACGACCCATCAGAGGCTCACCTAAGGTAACGGGCTTTTCTATCTAATCATACAGTGATGTCCTAGCACATTCGGCTGCTCGGGTCGATACGGGTTAGGCCAACAGCCAGTAGGGGTGACACCTCTACTGCACCCCCGAGACCCGCCGTTACGGTCTTGCCAGGAAAGAGTGGCCGCTCCAGAAAAAAAAGGTACAGCGCCTTTCTTTGGATGGGCGTAGATCCGGCCTTCGCAAGATGCCAGGACATCGTTGGTCCACCGTTGATCGGGAGAGCTGTTGAAGTGGACTTAAAACGTTCATGAAGGTGCTGTGTTTGTGTGTATGGGCGCAAGGATGCCATTTATGCGATGGTATTGATGCGCGAGCGAGGCTTGACAGGACGCTTCCTGTTCGCCTCCCTCTTCCCCCACCCCCTGTACCCGCTTGTTCTGTTTGTCACAGGATCATGACGTCGTGCGAGTGCTCACCGGTTCTGCAGACGGCGCCATCAGCGCGACCGCTGCACGCGACGGACGTCGGCTCGGTCGCGCGTGGGGAACCAATGGCGGTTTAGCCCCTTTATATGTTCATTTTACCCGTTTTCATTTATGTCAAGGCACTGGCCCAGCCTCGACGGCCTCCTGACAGCGTTTAATACGACGAAAAAGCATATTCGCGTTCACGTCATCCATCGAGCGCTGGCAGCAATTAGCAGCGGTGCCGAGGGGGCCCAATGTTTCGTGCGACGTAAACGTACGTGATATCCCATCCTACCCCAAACGTTGGACTCGGACGCGGACGAAACGGGCCCGCGGAGTGCTGTGTGTGGCACACGATCGGGGACGAACGATGGAGCGCTGTTTGTCGTGATCAGAATGTATAGAACGCAACGACCACCCCTTTTTTGCGTCAGGAGAGGGAATTCGAAGCGTGGCATGGTGCTCGTTGGGTATATCCAGCTGGCAGGGCCTAGTAGCGGACGAGTCTCCCCTGTGTGTGTCATCATCCCTTCGTGATCGTGCGCAGGTGTCAACAGCGACCGCAAACCGCGGCTTCGGACCTTCGGCTACTTGTCGCTGTGTTCCGATAATTTTAAAAATTAAAACAAAAAGACGGAAAGGTGATCAGAACGCTTCGGTGGCCGGTCTTACGGCGGTGAGGACATGTTTACATACAATGACTAAGTTGCTATGGCCTGGGCTTAATCGGGGCCGTATCAAGAGAGTGGGGGCAACTCGATGATCCCTTTCATCCAGTGCTCGTCCAACTTGAAGAGTCCCGTTCGCCGCTCGATTGGGACGTACTTCCAGCATGCCGCTGGTACGGCATCGTTCGTGCAGAACCCCTAACCACCCACACGATTCAACCACGCGGCTTAGGCACGTTCAGGATAACATACGTGAAACATAGGAGGTTCTACGTATGCTACCTATTTCTGACGATGACCTCGAGGCAGGAGTAGACATCTCGGCGGTGTAGGATGAACGTTCACCCCTAGTGCTTACAGAGACATCTTATAAATATCGGCAACGTCCGACTGGAGCAGCGTCCAACGATGACGGCACATCTAAACTTCCTCTAGTGCATGTCATTCCAGGATTCGATACTGTCGTGGCTGTCCAGATGTGCAGAGACGCGCGACATGCCAGGGTGGCGGTGGTCATCTTCGCACGCCGCGCTGGCACGTTTCGAGAACTTCAAGGGCATCATCCACGGCAGCGCTGAGGCCATCTTGCCAACGGGCGCATGTGATATGTCGTATGAGTGACTCGATCGCGCTTTTTGCGGCGCGCTGGGAGGGGTTACGGGTGGCTGCCTGGAGCTTATCGGTGTCGATGGACGTATCTTGCGACCCCCCGAAAGAGTTGGTCTTGCTTCTTCGCCATGCTGCTTCGAATGCGCAGTCGTCAATGCATCTCACTTGGAGGCTCGGCATCGGTTCACTCACCAGGAAATGTGCACCCGTAGACAAGTTTTCGCCATCACCTGCGGCAGCCGGCAGAGTGGACGCAGGCTCATTTCTGAGTGGAGCTAAGTCGTCGTTCGATGTCAGCGCAGACACGGGTTGTGGTACGTCATGGATCCGCGATGACCGAAGTCCGATTGGGATGGTGATTGTGCCCAACCGGATCGAATTCACGTTGTTGCTAGGCTGTATTGCATCTGCGTTGCCGCGATAAGGTACCTCTATGTCGTGCGTGAGGGAAGGCAGTTCTTCGCTGGAGGAGCTACGGTCGTGTTGATCCACAGCAAAATGTGCATCCCATCCGCTCTGATCGCCCGCCAGATTGGGCATAGAATGTTCATTGCCAAGTGGGGACGATGGATGTCTGTTTGTGTGCCTTTCTTGGAGATTCGATCGCGAGAACGGGTGCCATCGGAAGTCGATAGCGTTGAGATCCAAGTCGTAAGATTCGGGTGGGAGAGAATCAGATAACGAAGGATCTTCTGTCGGTGAATCGAAGTATACTGGACGGGAACAAGCAAAGGTGGGTCCTGGAGTTGCATAGACATTAAGGCTATGCACGCCACCAGGCACTTGAGAAACATGATTAATATAGTCATCGTGCTCCTGAAAGTCCGAGGAGAGGTCATTGTATTTGACGAGATTTGAAAATGCACCGGTAATTTGTTCCCTTTCGATTGCATCGCCCGGACGTAAATGCGGCGGAGGTAATTCTGGCGGATGCATCGTGCTATTGGTATGGGAAGGAGCTTGCTGTATTACCAAGGACTTCTGGGATATGCCGTTAACCATTGGTTCGCTAACCGAGGTGAAACAGCCCGAGGTTGAGAATGGGAGGGGAACGGGCAGCGCCGGGTGCTGCGGGTTCGATAGTATTGGCTCCGTATGAATTGCCGAGGAAGCGCTTTCGATATTCAATGCATTGTCTTCGCCGTAAGCAGTAGAGTCTTCCTTGTCGATATCGAAGGGCGAGAAAGCAAATATCCTTTCCTCGTGCGAATCCGTGAGCAAGTCCAGAGGAGGATTGTTGGATTTCACATTCGTGCAAGAAGGTGAAAGCAATCCCCGCAGTGGATGTTCGGCTTCCAAGCTACGGAAAGTGTCGGCAAGCCAAACGGGAAGTGAGTCTCTCTGTGTCCTAAGGGATCCCTAAGGTTTGAAATAGGAAAAATACTGGAGCTGTAGGAGAACTATGCGCATATATGCATACCGCAGGCTTAGGACATCCATCGGAGTCTTGCCGAGGAAGTGAGGGCGACTTTTTCGTTTTCAGAAGGGAAAATTTTTCGCCTACATTTCCAGCCGGTTGGATATTGCTGTAGGCGTCTACCGGGGTCTTTGGAACATCGTGGCTACTGACGGAGGAAGTACCGGAGGAGAGTATCCGTTTTCGCGACGACGCCGGGGTGGTGCTTCTGTACGAAAGCACACTGTTTACTGATTTGATCATGCAGTCGAAGCGTGAATTGAGGCCTCTCCGACGTTTTGGTGGCCGGTAATCTGAAAGGTCTATCGAGATGGCGTAAATACGGAGGTGTGACTATGGATACAACGAAGACCTATTGCAGTGGAGCTGTTGCGATAAGCTTGAAGACGTCGAGACATTAACGTTGAGCGAGACAAACCTGTTACGAGACGATGTGCCTGATGTATGGTGCATCCTGGTTGGTGGTGCGGACGAGAACCGCTCATCATGTCGTTATCTAAGCGACCTCGCTTTTCTCATGGCGTGCTTGCTGAGTCGCGCGGTGAGTCTCACCACGTCTTTCCACCTTGGTACGACTACGTTTACAAGGATTGCGCTATTCTGCAGGTCTATCTACAGACATCACGCCATGGGATACGAAAAAGTGGCCCCCATCGAGGATACTATGCGATACATTCACCTCTACACATCGCTTGGTCGCAAACATGACGAGGAAACGTTACCACTGCACACCCCGCGCGTCGAGGCGCGTGCACGCATCTCTTGGAGGCAGCCCGTCCTCGCCATCAGCGCCCTTTGCCTGCTCTTCCTGTTCGCCCACACCTCACGTCTATCGGCATGTCTGCATTTCAGTTCTCCGCCGGTTCATCTCAACCCCGCTGTTCTGATCACGGCGGAGCACGGCGCTGTTGCCGCAGAGAACAAGCGATGTTCGGACATCGGGGTCGGTGTGTTAAAGGATGGCGGAAACGCCATCGATGCGGCCATCAGTGCTGCGCTCTGCACCGGTGTCGTCAACCTGTTCTCGTGAGTGCGTTCGGCTTTCGTACGGCGCTTATCGCTCAACTTCGTCAAGCTCGGGTATCGGCGGCGGAGGCTTCATGACGGTACGCATACCACCCAAAGAACCCGGTGGGCTCTCCGAGGTGTACACGGTCGATTTCCGGGAAACGGCACCGGCGTTGGCGAACAGGACGATGTATGTCAACAACACGGCAGCTTCCAAGTATGGTGGTCTGTCCGTCGGAGTACCGGGCGAGCTTCGCGGCTTCGAAGAAGCCCATCGCCGTTGGGGCCATCTCTGCTGGCATAGACTCGTTCAGCCAAGCGTTGAGCTAGCTGCAGAGTGGACCGTGGACGTGGAGCTGGCCAGGAGAATTCAGGCAGGTGGTCGTCACGGGAGAATGTTTGCCTGCTGATGTATTACAGATGCACGCAGACCTCATGCTCCATAATAAGGATTGGAGTGCCGTATTTGCCCCGCAGGGCAAGCTGCTTCTCCAGGGGGACATCATTCGACGCGAAAATTACTCCCGCACGCTCGACACTATTGCAAATGAAGGCCCCGGCGCTTTTTACAAGGTTTGATTCAATGTCCTCTTTCCGTGACAACGGGGACCCAATTAGACACCAACAATAGGGTTCCATTGCGGATGGCATCATTCGTAAAGTTCGCGAAACAGGTGGTATCCTTACGCATGCGGACCTCGAGAAGTATACAGTCAAGGTCGAACGTGCGCTGGAAGGCACTTACCGTGATAAGAGGGTGTACACCACACATGCCCCAACTTCTGGGCCTGTGCTTCTTCATATGCTGAATTTGCTTGAGCGATTTGATTTGATTGGCGAAGGCCGGACGCCATTAAACGTGCACAGGTTTGTCGAGGTGATGAAGTGTAAGCACATGTGTTCGTCGTGAGGACCATGACTCAAAATTGCGGCCGCGATCAGTCGGATTTGCAGCACGGTATGTGGAGAGGGCATAGTCCGCGGTCAGACTGATTGTGCCTCAGAACAAGAATAGCGGACATGTCTTACTACTCCGGATCCAAGGGCCGTGTTGCGGAGATACCGACCAAGGCGTTCGCTGATTCGATTGCCGTTAACATCACGGATGTGAGTCTTGTGCACGCCAGGATACCGTGGGATTTGATGCCGCCATCAAGGACGAGACTCATCCACCGGAGTATTATAATCCTGAATTCGATGTGGAAGTTGATCATGGCACGGTACGCAGTGTGCAGCGTGTGGATGATGGTTACTTAATTTGGACGAACAGTGTCACATTTCTGTGGTAGACAAGGACGGCATGGCGGTCTCATTGACGAGCACGGTGAATTTAGTCTTTGGTTCTCAAGTGCTCGACCCGGAGACGGGTATACTCCTGAATGACGAGGTAATAATAACCCGCGAAGCATGTTGAGGACCGGTTTTGAATTGCTTCCGGGTGTGTAGATGGACGATTTCTCCACGCCCGGGGTTACGAACGGATTCGGATTGCGACCCTCCCCGTGTAAGTCCCCCAGTGTGCAGCGTCCTTTTTTTAGAACGTGACGACCTCCTGACACAGACAACTACCCTGAGCCCGACAAGCGACCGCTGTCTTCGACGGCACCCACGATTATAGAACACGCTGATGGCTCATTTTACACCGCCATTGGTGGCTCAGGGGGAGGGAGAATTTTCCCATCTATCGTGCAAACGCTACTGAACTTGGATTGGGGCATGGATGCCAGCGAAGCGGTGGAATATGGGCGCGTGCATGATCAGCTCTACCCAGAACTGGTGGATGCGGACAATGTCCTGCCAGCCGTGATTCTTGCCGGGCTCCGGGACCGAGGACATAACGTCACTGGTTCGTCGAAGGAGTGTGTGTTGCTTTGCTTTGTTTTACTGACAGACTGGGTAGTGATGGATATCAGTCGTATCGCTGCGGCAATCCAAGTTGTTGTGGGCAAGGACGGTGAGATATGGGGTAGGTGACGGTCTGGTGTTCTGAGTTGCTTGGCTGACATGAGGCGCTAGCGGCGAGCGACTCGAGGAAGAATGGCATTGCTGCCGGATACTGATTTTCTACGACCGATAGATCTAGAGTAGATACTCTTGTTTGTTTTTTTGTGTTTTTTCCTTGATGAATGATGATGAATCTACTGAACGGACTAGCGGACCGGGGCACATGATGCCGAGCCAGGGACTTGCTCGTTGTGGACGGCTGAGTTTCAAAGTGGGACGTGAATTTCCGCAATTGGTACAGCCACTGGGAGCGGTTCAACGGATACGGTCATCCAAACATCAACCCATTCCTTGCTTGGTTACACCCTGCGGTCCTTGGATAATAGCTCCCTTTTTGTCGTTTCTTTTTTGGTCGTTCGGGTGCGGAAAAGATGGACACCGACTGGGAACTGATGTTGTCCTACGCTGGCCTGGTCTGTCTCGCGACCGTCTCTGTCTACTGCGGTGCGTTCGGTTCGTTGCCGGTACGTCCATGTCCTGCACGGTGGCATTCTCACCCGAGCGCGTGCGTTTAGCGCACCCCGCGAGGCCAAAAAGCGAAGCAGAACCTGCTCGAGGACGAGGACGAGGATGACGAACTGGACGTCCCGGAACGCATGTCCACCAACGAAGCCTGGCTGTTTCCAGTCGTGAGTGTATGCGTGGGGAAGGTCGCCCGGTGCTCATCTCGATGTGGTCAGGTCGCCTCCGCTTGCTTGTTTGGGATGTACGTGGTGCTCACGTACATCGGGAAGGAGTGGATCAATTGGATACTCGGGTGGTATTTTGCGATCGTCGGCGTTGGGAGTGTATGGAAGGTAGCGTGGTTGACAACGTTGACATGCGTCTGGTGCTGCTGACCACGTGCCTTCAGTGCAGCGTCTCGTTGGCGAGATGCGCGGTGGGGAGAGAGCGATGGCGGGCGTTCAAACGGTACCGGTTGATCTTGCTGAAGGGACCGCTTGGTGAGGAGATCCCGTATGCGGTGGACGGCACTGATGAAGCGCAGAGATGGTCTCGGTAGCGTTTCGGATGCCCACGTTGGCGCTGTTGCCGGTGTCGGTGCTGCCTTCCATTCTGTATCGGTTTGGTGCAGGATCACACGCGTCTGTGTTATGGACAGACGTTCTGGCGCTTTCCTTTTCGCACAATGCGCTGTCGATCTTGAAGCTTGATTCGTTCCAAACGGGATGCATTCTGCTGTCGGGGCTGTTCGTCTATGACGTTTACTGGGTGTTTGGCACGGAAGTGGTAAGAAGCGGGTTGGGAACAGGGACGGGTCTGACGAAGCGTGTAGATGATCAAAGTTGCAACGACTCTTGACGTGCCGATCAAGCTTCTGTGGCCCAAGTCGATGGGGTTTTCGAACGAGAGGGGGAACATGATGCTTGGACTCGGTGACGTCGTGTTGCCAGGTATTTTCATTGCCCTGGCACTTCGTTACGACCACGCGCGTGCCGCGAAGAAGGGGGATTGTTTTAAGAAGCCCTACTTTGTGGTCACATTAACAGGGTACGTGTTGGGACTGGTTGGAACGGTGACGATGTTGCACACGTATGGCAAGGGCCAACCGGCGTTACTCTATCTTAGGTAAGTGTACAACAACGCGACCCCTGGCGCCCCTGTGTCACTGACGAGAAATGGATGCCAGTCCGATGTGCATTCTGTCACTGGTGTGCACGGCGGTTGTGCGGGGGGAACTGGAGGACGTGTGGAGTTGGTCAGATGATGGGGAAGGGAAGGGGACGCAAGTAACGAGTGTGGCAACTGGGGCCTTGCGAGAAGTCGAAAACGGGAACAGTACGCCACAGCCGAGTAACGGCGCTGATGGGAGTGGTCATGTGGACGGGGAGATGACGGAAGGGGACGAAGAAGGAACGGATGAGGTGAGACGGAAAAAGCGCAAAAACAGAGGGAAGAAGGTATGAATAAGCGAGGGGGTCGGTATATAGATCGAGAGCGAGAGAGGGTTAATTAGATCCCACCGTAGGGGAATGAAAATGACCCACATATGGAGGGAGCGACTGATGCACGCGCTGCAAGTGGAGTGGGGATGATTCCCACTGCGGAGGGCCTGATCGTCACAAGGAGAGAGGCAGAACTCTCAGGGTCATTAAAAAAGTGCCGTGATCGAGTGGGCTCGTCTCGTCTTCAATGATGATGGCATTCTGCACGACCGCCGAGTCACGTCTGAACGTACGCTCCCGAGCGAGATCGATCGGGAAGGAGGGGGGGGGGAAGGGGGAGGGAGGGGGGAGAGGGTAACCGAGGAGGTCGAAGGTGACGTTGAACACGTGACCTGTTCTACACACGAGGACCCCGGAGAGTCCAAGTGGAACATGTGAATTCAAGCGAGGGGGGTCGTGTTACCATAAATGGAACTGGTTGCATGGTGCCTTGCATTCTGTCTCCCTCAACGCAACACCTTTTTTTTTTCTTTTCTTTTCGTTTTAACGCCATCTCGTTCGTTTTCTATCCGGTGAGTTGCGTTCAGGTCCCGTCCTTATGTTCGTCCTTTGACTCCCTGCGAGATCATGCATTCCTTCTCGAACGACGACTGGAATAACGTCTTCTCCTCCTCTTCCTCCTTCGCCTTCAACGGCCACAACGCCTACCCCAACCACAGCGCCCACGCCAACGCCAACGCTCTCCCTCCTGACTACATCCGCAATCAGCGTGCCATCCATCCCCGCGATCCTGCGAACGACCCTCACAACGATCCACCCGCATGGTCCTCCCATCCTCCCAGAATCCACTTTCCAAAGCACCCGAGGCATCCCCACCTCCCTCAGGATGCCCCCACCAAGCCGCATCGTGCTACCATGCCCGTGAGTCGTCTCCGTCTGCGCATCACCCCGGTCACATGATTCAGTCCCCACCCGACAGTCCCTCGATCATCCCCTATCAAATCCGTCCCATCCCCATCCCCATCCTCATCCCCCTTCCTCCCTCCCCCTCTCCACAAACTACCACCCCCACAACCCCGAGCGCTCCAAC
>JBBPMP010000060.1:0-32404 GCA_038090395.1 Boletales sp. KT-2023a
ACTGGGCTGTCCACTTTTATTTAGATCACCCAGCCTTATGGCTATTCTCACACAGCCTTACACTGCCTCGCTAACTCGGTATGACTGGCACATCACAGTATATATACCATCCTGTATTGTAAAGTAACCTTAAGCAATTCCTACTTGGGTTTTCGCCTTCATTCCTTGTTCCTCAGTCCTCAGTCTTGGGCCTTCATTGCCCCTTCCTTTATCCCTTCATATTCTAGTCTCTATCCAAGCTAGTCTCTTCATCGTCCCCAGCAGCGACCCCAGAGATCCCTCTGCCCATACTACATCCGATTGACATTAGTCCATTGATCTGCTCTTATGCCATCAATGCTACCTGAGAACCCCTGTCCCAACTCTGACCCCAAGATCCCTGAGTCATCCCTAGGCCTATATGGTACCACCTTGTCACTCCGAACCTTCTTTCCCAAGTTAATGCATGTGACCCCTGATCTCCTTGACTTGAAGGTGATCCTTCCAAGTCTGCAACCATTCCTACCCAGACCAGTTGTAACACTGGGCGAGGTTCAAGTAATTTGGGATAAATCGTCTGTAGAAATTGGTGAACCCTAAGAAGGATCAGACATCCTTAACCTTAGAGGGGGTTGGCCATTTCTGGATCCCATCAAGTTTGACAGGATCCATAGAGAGGGATCCAGGTTTGACGATCATTCTGAGGTACTTGACTTCGGTGGTTGCGAATTTGCACTTGGAGAGCTTTAAGTGCAGATCAAGTTCCTTCATTTGTTGAAGAACTCATTGGGTGCGTTCCTTGTGGACTTCCTTGTCCAGGGAGAAGATGAGAAGATTGTCCATGTAGATAATTAACCATCCTTCAGTGATCATGTCACGGAAGGAGTCGTTCATGAACCTTTGGAAGGTGGCAGGGGAGTTGGTGAGGCCGAAGAACATTATGGTTGGTTCAAAGAGGCCTTTGTGAGTGATAAAGGCAGCCTTCCATTGGTGTCCGTCTTTGATGCAGATGTTGTTGTATCCCCAATGGACATCGAACTTGGTAAAGACTTGAGCGTCTTTGAGTTTGTTGACGAGGTCGGAGATTAATGGAAGGGGGTAGGCATCTTTGACCGTATGTTCATTGACATATCAGTAGTCCTGGCAGGGACGGAGTCCTTCATCCTTTTTCTTGACAAAGAAGAAAGGAGAGGCTTGTGGTGAGTTGGAGAGACAGATCTTTCCCATGTCTAGGTTTTCTTGGAGGAAGTCTTCTGTCGCCTTTCGTTCCTCAGGGTTAAGAGGGTAGATCTTACTGACTTTAGGTACGAAGGTCTCATTAAGATTGATTTCATGGTTGTAAGATTGGGAAGGAGGAACATGATCGGTGGCTTCTTTTGAGAAGACTTCTTTGAATTGTTGGTATTCAGGGGGTAAGACAGTGTCAGGATCGCCATCTTTTGCCTTCATGGCAAGTTCAGTGGCCTTGGTGAGGTGGATGTGTTGGGGGGATCCGATAGGGTAATCTTTGCCGTTGAATTTTCCACTGGATTCAACAACATGGTCAATGGTGCAGAGGCGTCGTGCTCTTTCACAGAAGGACTGGGGATCTTCGAATTGAAGATATCGACAGAGGTGACTTATTTTTAAGTTGTGATTCCCATAAACATGGTTGATGGGTCGGAGAGTATTCTGAGAAGTGTATAACTCCTTGGTTTGGTCACAGGTTTCGGGGATGGTGACTCTTCCCTTGCTCCAGTTGATGGTAGGGTTGGTATCCTTAAGCCAGGGGTGGCCTAGGATGAGGTTTTCTTTTCTGCAGTGCATTATGTGGAAGCGAATGCATTGCACTATGTTTTGGAGGCGGATTGGAATCAAGGTGGTGAACTTGATGGCTCCTTTTTGGTTGGAAGTGCCATCAATGTTTTGGACTGGGATGGGAGTCTGGAGTCACTTGAGGGGTAATTGGTTTCTTTTGGCAAAGTGCCAATTGATGCAAGAGATTGTGGCACAAGAATCAACTAGTGCTCGGGTTTCAACATCTTGAGATGCACCCTTGATGATAGAAACTGGGAGATAAATAGAGTTTCTTTCATTGGTTTTGTTAAATACAGGGGCACATCTATGGTTGAAGGAGGGGTCTCGCATTGAATGAGTCCTCCAATTTAAAAATCCACTTTTTGGATGGAGTGGTCTTCCATCTCTTCATCATTATCTATCTCCGAGATTGATGCTGTGGTTTGCCTAACCTTTTTAGGGAAGGATCAGCATTGTGGGGTTCCAGAGTTGGAATATGTGGGGCAGTTCCTGGAATTATGTCTGGCCTTATGGCAATGGAAGCATAGGCCTTTCTTGAAGCATTGCTTTCATTCTGCTTTGGTAAGCTTTGGGAGTTGGACAGTGTCTACATCCATGGCATTAGGGTCTCATTGGGGGCAATGCGTGGGGTGGTGGAGGGTGGTGTGTTGGAAGGCATTCTTCCCATGATGTGCAACGTCATCAGCTTTTTGGAATTGTGTGAAGAAGTGCATTGCCTTCTTATACCATCCAGAAATGTCAGTAGGTACAGTATCCATAGATAGGATGCAGCGCATGAGGAATGTGGGAAGTCCCATGGAGAAATAACTGATGAGAACGTTTTCATCAATGATTTTGGAGATTTGTACATGATTCTGGAAATCAGTGATGTAGTGTGTGAGATCAGTTGTGGTAGGCCAGCCAGTCGTCTTGCGAGTGGAGAGCCAAGTGATAGAGGAGGCTCTGGTGTCATGGTGGTTGATGAAGGCTTTTTGGAAGTCTTTGGTGAAGTCTTCCCAACAGAAGTTGGTGTCGCTGTCCTGGATAGTTTTGACAAGTTTTTCCCTGTAAGTGGCGGCCCAGGTGGCTGCAGTTCCTTTGCTCATGAAGGAGAGAGCATAGGCAACTTTCTTGGTGTTGTTGTTATAGATGGAGTCATTTATCATGATATAGAAGGTGACTGCCATGAGCCATGCTTTGGCTTTGGAGTATTCACCATCGAAGTGTTCTGGGGTTCTGAGGTGGAGTTTGGTGGGTTTGTGGAATGAACCGTGGATTTCAGCGGGTTCAGTCATGACTGGTGATAGGTTAATGCAGGGGGTGGGGGTGACTGTGGACATGATAGGAAATGTGGTTCCTTTGGGGGACAATGGTAGTGGATCGGGTGGGATCACTAGAGAAGCTGAGAAATGGTGTGCAAGTTCTTGGCCAAGGTTGGAGGTTCCAATGTGGATATCCTTGTCGGTGTCTGTGGAGTATTGGTCTGGGTGTTCTTCCTCGGATGGGTAGTTGTCAGAGAAGTGGGCCTGTTCTTCTTAAATGAAGTGGGAGTCTGGGGTCGTAGGTTGCCCTGAGGGTGAGGGTTTCTGGGGTGTTGGTGGGAAATGGTGGGGATCTACTAGAGAGTAGTCCAGTCAAGAGAAAGCAATTCCTTTTGTTACAACTGGTCCGGGTAGGAACGGTTGCAAACTTGGAAGGATCACCTTCAAGTCAAGGAGATCAGGGGTCACATGCATTAACTCAGGAACGAAGGTTCGGAGTGACAAGGTGGTACCATATAGGCCTAGGGATGACTCAGGGATCTTGGGGTCAGAGTTGGGACAGGGGTTCTCAGGTAGCATTGATGGTGTAAGAGCGGATCAATGGACTAACATCAATCGGATGTAGTACGGGCAGAGGGATCTCTGGGGTCACTGCTGGGGACGATGGAGAGACTAGCTCAGATAGAGACTAGAATATGAAGGGATGAAGGCGAAAACCCAAGTAGGAATTGCTTAAGGTTACTCTACAATACAGGGTGGTATATATACTGTGATGTGCCAGTCATACCAAGTTAGCAAGGCAGCATAAGGCTGTGTGAGAATAGCCATAAGGCTGGGTGATCTAAATAAAAGTGGACAGCCAAGTACTGCAATCAGAAGGGCTGTCCAGAGTAAGAATAGAAACTGTGCAAAGCTGCGTGCATAGGAAAGCATAGGAAAGATCTAAGAAAAGAGTGATTGGATCCAGTGTAAGACTGTGTCTGATTGAGATTGTCTGGGAATGGGATGGAAAGAGATAAGTCTGGGTTCAGAAGAGAAGGAGAAATCAAAGGAAGAAGAAGAAAAAGAATAGGGGTCTGTATGAATTGTAACACTTCACCTGAACAGTTGTCCCAAACCAGCCATGCTGGCAAGGTTCAACATGGTCCTGGTTCAGGAGGACATAGATCTTGGGCATCAGGGTGGCTTTCATGGTATGTTCCAAATTGTGCTGGAATACTAAAAACCATGTTCTAGGTCTACATGTGGCCCAAGTCCAAGTCATCTTCAAGTTACCACCTCATCTAGGTGATTATCCAACTCTGCTGGCTTATATCCACTGGTTCAAGCCACTTAACCAAATGAATGATACAGTAGGGATGTTTCGCATCACCTGCTCAACTCAAAATCATCACCCCCATGCTGCTATTGTTCCGGTGGACTGGTTGACTCAAGTTTGTCACTTAATACCTAAGTTCCCAAGCAGGGCCATCCATCCTCACTGGATTTGGGCCTATTCACTGGCAGAGGCCAGCACATTTTATCTCAATCATTACATTGACTTCTGACTATTTGAATGCTACAGGGAACATTTGAATATGTAGGAGAACATTGCCTTGATCTCAAGATGAGATGAGTTAGCATTAAAATATCCAATATTGTGCACTAATCCATGTGTAGGAGGTTTGAGCTTGTTGAGAGCAGTTTGCCATGCATAGTATTGGGTCATCCATAGGGGGTGGGAGCAGGCAGGCAGGTGGGCAGTAAGTGAACAGTTTGCGTTGTGAGTATGACTGACACTCCGTAGTTGACACCCCCTTACAAGGAACCTGCCCACTTCATAGCAGGGGTGCAAAAGCACAGCAAGTAGATGCTGAACGAGGAAAGTAGTACTACCGGTGTTGCAGCCATGCTGTAGTCTACATACCGTTGGCTGAGCAGCAAAGTTCTTCGTGAGATATGTATGTACGAAGTGTGAACGTAATTGATACCCGATGGCTAGGTAGCACTATGTAAGCCTACCACCGCGACTCAGGCGAGTCGCTTACTACCGGTTACTACCGCCTGAAAATAGGGTTTCCTGATGTTGTGACCATCTCGGCGTCTGCGCCTGGTTTATACAAATTTCAACTTTCTGGCACGCTAGTTTCCCCGGCTCGTATGTGTCGAATCTTGCATATATGACCTATGATCAGGAGTTGCCGGTACTGTTGGGACTGGCAGGTTAACGACAGGGTCAACAGAGCCGCTACCAACATGATCGATTCCCATGGAACGCCGAGGGAGATCACATGAGCTACATGCGGTGTGGTCTGATAGTGTGGCTACTAGACATTGAACCGGTCGTGTTGGTCACAAGATACTCGAACATGCTTTCCGGGTATGCACATGAGAAGCGACTGTATTGACAAAGGGATCTGATCGATGTCAAGGTCACCTCACGGCTCTCTTTGTCCGTGTCTCCGTATCCACCGAGCAATCGATGCAGTACAGTGACGTTTATGCCACGCTCGAGCCTTGCTCTTTCAGTCATCTGGCCCCCAAACCCTCTCATCAAGGCCGGGGTCAAACGATGCATCATTGGAGTGGTCCTATTGGAAGACTTTGTCAAATGTCGGTGCGCACAAAAGTTCAGGGACGCTAATATCGGTGTGGCTTGGTTGAGGAGCCTAGAAAAACAGTGTCTCGGGGCTGTCTGGAGAGAACACGTTAAGAAAAGTAACAATCCATGAATGGAAGCGCGCCCTAGTCACCTTTTTCTATCGAGCCTTCTCAGACCGAGTTCCCGGTCGCCCGTGCACCAATTATTTCCTTTGCGCGGACGGAGTCCATGATTGTCTGTACGTTCTCGATGGACATTATGACAATGTCCAACTTTTCGCTGATTACAATGTCGGTCATAAAAACGAGTCGAGCGTCGATCGCTCCAGATACAGGTGACTCCACAGTTGTGATGTGGCTGATCTAATTGCGATAAAAATCATGTCTTGGATTTGCGATCATCTCGCAGCGGGTTCTCGGACCAAAGGCTCCAGTCTCAAGCTGTTGTGAACGAGGTCGAGTTTCCATACAGTCCGTGAGGTCAGTGATCACGAATGACGATTTGTTCCCTTTGAGCACTTTCAAACGAGTCACATCAGTTGCCTGCGACTTCTAACGACTTCCCTCTTCGACGCCCGATCTGGGCTCATTTCCGTGTTCGGCATGATCTTCCCGCTGCTCCATTGATTGGGGTCATTGTCACCACTGTTCGAACGTTTCGCTACTATGTAGATCAGTAGTACCGTGCATATACCGGCACTCTGAAAGGCTCGAACCGAATAGATACCACTGGCAGGGCATGAGATAGACACATGTAATTCACAGCAACTTCACAAGAATACGACATAACTCTCGGGCAATATGGACGGTCACATGGGGGCATGACATTGTGTCTTTCACTTTACAGAATAACTATATCCCAAAATGCAAGTGTGTACAAGTTGAATGGTGCTAATGTATAACGGCCAAGTGATAGGACGGCAATCGATTATTGATATCGAGAAGCGACAGAAACCAGTATGCCAAATCTACAAGAGTAAAAAAAAGAGACAGACTCACGTCCTCGTGTCCAAAAAGTGCTGTAGGTCAAAAGGCTGAGCCTGACATTGACCTGCGTCAAAAAAACGACTCGATCGACACAGACAAAACCCACCTCGTGAGAAGATTCCTTCTCGGGTTCATTGGTACTCGTGCCGGGGGGATAAAATCCACTCAGTCGGCGAGTGGAGGGCACCTTGACGTGGAGGTCGTGCAACGAGGCCCACAAGCAATGCGTATATCGGACCGCAAGTTCCAGATATGAAACCGACGGCATATTGACGTGACCTATAAACGCACGAGATTTAGAACAGGTTGACATACACGGCACGTAAAGAGGACAGACGCAATATGGCACTGTTGATCTGCTCCGCGACGCGATCGCGTCGCTCTTGATGTAGATATTTTGCCATCGGGCTATTTTCCGGCACGGTGTATGCAAGTAGCCCTCCAACGTTGTTGAGCTCTTTGAGGTAAAGAGCGCGATCCTCTTGCTTGCGCAGCCTGTTGACGGTCGCGTACAACCTCTGTACACAGATCAACAGTTCTGATTGGTATTGTTCTTCATCCTTGGGGTCGCGCTTTATGGGCACCACGGCCGCTCGAACCTCTGCGTGCGAGGAGGCAGGACTCTTCGTGCGCCACGCAGGAGGCGAGTACACGAGTGGGACTGTGCGACACGCCTCAATGAACGCCAGGATACGGAGGTTAAGATAGAGGTGAATCGGGTTGGTCGTTTCCGCGGTATACTCGAGATGAGACGGGTTCACATTCTCGTCTGTCACCTCCATGTCGTCGTCGCCATCGTCCTCAGCGAGGACCATGGGAAAGTGATGGTTCAGGAGGTCGATTGCTTCCTGGATGTCTCCAGACAGAATCCGTAATTGAATACCTTTCGTGAAAGAGGAATACGCGCAGGAGCATGAACACGACCGATCGGCGTCGAGTTTCGAGCGGACGTACGTTGTCGAAGCTGAATATTCCGAATCAACTCCGTGCTCAGCTCTGAGCCTGGGTCATCTCGTGAAGTGACTCGGTCACGGCTCTCGTCGCCGTCCTTGTCGATGTGCCCAATAGCACTGTCCTTTGCGAACGCTTCTGCAGACTTGAGGTAGCAATTGTGACACAGGTAATTGAAGACGAGGTTGCGCTGCAACGCCAGCAATCGTCAATCAAATGTCGCAAGGACAGAACAAGGTGACCGTACGAGCTGGTCTGGATACGGTTCGGTGAGAGTGTGGTTGCTCGCGGGACTGGTACTGCCATCGCCAGACTGTCCACCTTTGCTGGACACGGTAGGCATCGTCTGATGGGACAAAACTCGAGTCGTGTGGATTCGCAAAGGACTCGATTAATCTGGCAGCACGTGCCCAACACCCCCTAATGTAATGTAAAGCGGTATACTTGACAACAAGACGTTCTATCAAATCCATCATCAACTCGACATCACCAGATAGCCGCCTGACCACGTCAGCTCCGGCTCTGCGAGCGTGCCGCGGAGATACTGCCTGCATTTGCTCGCGTCGCCGCAAGCGCGTCTCCTCGCAATAATCCGGCTGTCTCTTCCGCAAGCGCCGCACTCCGCACGAGAGAATTCCCTCGATTCCGGGTAATGCCCCTTCGGGGATGCTTGCCTTTATAGATGAATGATTGTGACACGATGGTGATATCAAACATAAACGTCCCACCGCTGCCGAGTAAATACCTGCGCACGAAGGAACGAATGGGATCAAAAGAAGGGGATGCCTACGAATGAAAACCACGCACGGGAGGCTCTCACGGTAGAATTCGGTTGATGCAGGTGGCGGGAGGAGGGCTTCCCGAGATGTGACGATTGACAGAACATAAAAAAAATTGCCGAGAAATGCAAAGACGAACAAATACATCGAGAGGCCCTGGTATGCGTGGATCAGTCGCTCGCAACCGGGGAATGGGTTGACGTACCTCGACGGACTTCCTGACATACTGGAGACACCGTCAGTGTTATAGCGAACGACTTATGGAGCACTCGTACAACTCACGTTCTTCCATATTTGCGGTAGCCGGGATGTCAGATAGAGGGTGGTACACAGCCAAGCAAATATGCGTCCCACGATGCGATCATAACTCGCGTCAGGTTGTCGTTGCTGGCTAAACGGAGCGTCGATCGGAAGTGCGGGTAGTTCCACCTCAACAGAGGAAGGTGGTCCATTAAGCAGGCTTTCCACGACAGGCAATCCAGCCATCAGGGAATGATCTAGGTCGGGAGTCGGTACGAGCACCACTCCAGTTTTGGCCCCCCCTCCAATAACCGGTCGTGCGCTGTCCACATATCTGCCAACGCCGAAGAGGACGCCAATGCCGAGCATGACCATGCCGAGACTCCTCCGACTTGCCTTTGAGGTGGTCCTCCTCTCTGTGTCGACCATTCGTTCCTCCAGATCCTCTGTCTCTGCTTCACGTTGTAGTGACCTCCCTCTCGCAAGTAGTGCAGCTGTGGAAGATCCGTGATGGGGGGTCGTCGATACGACAGGCGACATATGGCGTCTCGAAGAGAAACCAGAAGGATCCTGCCGTTCCTGGCTCCACGATACTCTCTTCCTCTGTGCACCGTCGAAAAGAAAGCTTTCAGAAAGGGCGGAGAGCACAGCGTCATTTACCTCGTCGGGAGGTCCTTCTGACGGATGGGGAGCGATGGAGAATTCATCAACAGAAAGCTCCCTTCCGAGTTTCCTTGGACGACGGTGTTCTGGGTGAGCGTCTGAATGGGCGGCAAGTGCGGCTGCTGTAGCTAAATTGCCCGCAGCGGCAGATAGGGTGCGGTAGTGCGATGCGTCGACAGATAGTCGCCGAGCAGAGGAAGTAGTGCGGGAGCGGGCGCGCGGATAGCTGATGGGAGGAACCTTGGGACCGCCGCCATAGTAAAAGTACTGCCATAGCAGACAGCAATCTACCATACAGAAATAGGTCGCAAGATAAGTCTGTTCAAATGATCATCGCTGAAGAGGAGAATGTTTGTAGGGAGTGAACGTACCTGGAAGGGTAGCTGATGAGTGAGGAGGCAGCCAATCAAGTTGGAGGCATCCCCTGCAAAAACAGATCAATTCTGGGCGAAGGTGGATATTGACGCAATCATGGCGCACCGAGCATCCAATTGAAGAGGAAAGGTAGCGCAAGACTCTCGCAAGATTGTTGCCTTATGTTTTCTAAGATTTGCCTTGAATGACGTTTTCAGTCAGTCTTATTGCGCCTCGAGAGACTCACGGGAACTGTGCGCCCAACCAACAGCCTATAGAAGTATAGCCGAAGACTTCGCTGGCAGACTCGATAAAGAACATTAATAATTAGGCGTATGTCGAAGTGAACAAGGATGACAATGTTCTGAATCCCGCTCAGGCTGCTGTTCAGGTGAGGAGCAGTCCGGTTCGCCAAGTGTGGGCACCTTGGCGGAGATACTGCCCCGCCAATTTCGGGTCAGGCTTCCGTACACACGCACAGTCTTCCAAGATAACGATATGTACATAAATTCAATGTTTAAACATTCACACTCTGGTTCGTGGTCGTGCGACCATTACGAGTGTCGTAACACCCACCAATCATGCTCTTATCCACCCCCGACATTCACTCGAACTGCACATACAGTCTCCTCCATTCGCTGACCGCTTCCCTTTGTTATTTTTATTTTCATC
The DNA here is from genome assembly GCA_038090395.1 of Boletales sp. KT-2023a. Taxonomy (NCBI): domain Eukaryota; kingdom Fungi; phylum Basidiomycota; class Agaricomycetes; order Boletales; species Boletales sp. KT-2023a. Next base: position 10,244 of record JBBPMP010000060.1, read on the forward strand.
AGCGTGAGGGTAGTAGTCAATCGTGAGCTCTGTCCCTGCCGGAATATCCTTCCATGCTACAAACGCGATGTATGGCATGTTCACCTGCGACCATACTTATCAGTAGACGGCAGCTTCACCCACTCGACTGGCTTACATATGCGATCGTGTCGTACACCACACAATAAACCTTCATGTTTGGGCCGCATGAATGGCTACCGGAGCTGATTTAGCAGGGGCGACCATAGGCAGATCAGTCACCTACTTCACAAATCGCGTCCAGTTACCTCCAACGACCGTCAATCCATGATAGCTGAATCATACACACCATGGGGTGCTTACCATACTCGTAACAGTCCACGGTGTATTTCTGGCCCAGGTTTGCCGAGCTGAGTATCTCGGTGCTGTCAAGGTCAAACAAATATGCGTGATGCTCTTCGGGTAGTTTTTCTACGTCATTTCTCCGACTGGTATAGTTCAGCCCCAGTTCAACTTTGCATATTCGCAGATACTCACACCAACACTCTGGGACGTAGAGCCGCGTTAGACTCAGCACAACAAACGAAAATGCAACCTTACCCTGTGTACGTTCCAAGAACCTTCCCTCGCGGGATGTCTTCCAGAGCACGCACACCCCAACCATATCGCTTTGTGTCAAAAATTTCGAGGCCGATCGTGCGGGGCTGCTGGACGACACGATTTCCACAATTGCGACTGCACCCGCAGTACTAAGAATTATGGTTATATGGAGCAAAACGAAATAGATTCGTTAAACCCAACCTTGTTACATTCGATGACATCGAAGCCTCGTGGCATTTCGAAAGTGAATAAATCCTGAATACCTCCTTCAGCGGTCATCCCAGGGGAACTCGTGATGAAATTACTTCAGAGTAGACAGTGAATTTGCCCTCCAAGTCCAAATCGTACACTTCGGACAGATCCCGGCAAGAGCAATCGGAAGTCTCATCGCACGTGGTACATTCACACTTTGTAAACACACCGCGGGATGCATTAAATGTGTCTTGCAACTCCTTGTCGCTGCGAGGAAAGGTGAACACGCCACCCATCAAAGGGTTGAACGTACAAAAAATGATAGCCTTTCTCCATGTATTTGAACCCGCGGATGCTACGTGGGATAGCGTCATCAGAGATATCGGGGGATATACGGATTGCCGCCGCCATCATTTCTCTTGCAGCTCTGTTCCACGTTGATGAGATACCCCTTCGTCTGATTCGTAGGGTCAATGGAGTGCCGTGCGTGCTAGGGACGTGCTTACAATGTCGGCTGGGAAATGATCACAGACGGAAGTACCTTCCGTGTAGTCTCAGCCTCCTTAGAGGATCCAGCCGATCCAGGGGTCGATGGCACTTTTCCTTTGCGGGTAGCCGTTATGGGAGTCACTGTAGAGGCTGACCTAGAAGCGGGGGAAAATGGGGGACTATGAAAACGTGGGCGACCGCGACCCCGTTTGGGTGGAGGTCCAACGGAAATGGAAAGATCGGCCGGTGCTGGAGGGGATCTCCTTCTCGAAGGCGCAGAAGCGCTCGCTGAGGATCCAGAGGCAGACGTCGGGTTCGCTCGTCTCAGCCTCAGTCTAGAGTTTGCCTCCCCTATCTCCGGTTCCTGCAGCCGCCTGTAGGCCGCCTCGATTTGCGCATCCCAATCAGCGGTGGATACCGGGCCGGCGCGACGTTTCTTTTCCAACTTTTCTTCGTAAGCCTGCCTGCGCTGATCAGTGAGACGCTTGTGAACAGCATCGTCCGGCCACGGTACTTCCATGTCGGCCGAGAGATCCGCGATGGTGACACGCATCCGTTTCTGTTTTCTGTTCCATCGTCTCAAAAACTCGGACCCGTCGAATTTCTCGGTTTCCCAAGTGGTATTTGAACCATCCCGACGTTGCCAGTTCAACCATCTCACCTGCATGGCGAAAAACGACAAGGTAAGTGGAGAACATGATGTGTGTGTGTAGACGTACTTCGTATCTGCAAAAGCGCGCTGAGATGGGAAGCACTAGTACCGTGTGGCACCACATACCTAGAAGTGCCATCCAGGCGTAGCTCTTCACCAACAACGGCCTTGACCGGCCATTCGCCGTCCTCGTTGGCACCTGAGGCATCGCTCCACGACTCTATGGGCGAAGGAGATGGGTGCCACATACGCTCCTTCGACGCCATCCTTGGTTGTAGCCGACAACTCCACCAACGCCCGAGGTCTGATGCGAATGAGCGGTCACGTGGTTTCAATTACGCGTCAGTCATCCTTTGCCGCCGTCCACCATGTTCATGCTCAAGCGGACGCCGACGACGACGGATGGACGCGTCGTTGACCGTCTGCAAGAAAGCACCCGTGTCTACAAACCGTTCAAACCGCCTACCGCCTTGGTGTCCACAGAGCGCGTTCAGCCAGCCCGTAAACGCAAGCGCGTCTCGTACAAAGACGCTCAGGGAGACGATGACGACTCGGATTCCGACGATGCGCGGAAGAAGAAGAAGAAGAGGGACAAGGACAAGGATGGTACTTTCAACGAGGATGAGCTCAAGGCGGCCATCAAGACGTTCCCGGTGTACAAGCCAAAGCCGTTCGAGATGACCGCTCGCAGGTTCTCGATGCCGACCATGACGAACAAGAGCGGGGAGGCCGTGGCCCTGGTTGCGACTGGTGCGTCTTTGGGCATACGACCCCAGGCGAAGATCATTCCCAGACCATTGCACGACCCCATGGAGGACCACGCCATCGTATTATATGATCCAACAATAGACGATCGAGAGACGGACGAGGAGAAGAAGGCGAGGGAGAAAGAGGAAGCCAAGGAACGCGCAACCAAGGAGGCGCAGGAAAAGACGGCTGGCATGTTCAATCCACACAAAAACCTGCGAGCGCTCCTGGGCGAAGGCAAGGACAAGAAGGAAGCAATTCCAAAGGTGCCCGTCGTAATTGATCCTCGTCTCTCCAAGGTCCTTCGTCCTCATCAAATCGAGGGTGTGAAGGTAGTCATACATAGCTTATCCCTGTTGACGCTCACGTGTGCGTTTGTAGTTTTTGTACAAATGCACGACAGGCATGATGGTCGACAATCAATATGGCTGCATCATGGCTGATGAGATGGGTCTCGGAAAGACCCTTCAATGCATCGCTCTTCTCTGGACTTTAGTCAAACAATCGCCGCATGCTGCGAAGCCGACCATCGAGAAATGCATCATAGCGTGTCCGTCTAGTCTGGTTAAGAACTGGGCCAATGAACTAGGTACGTTGTGTCTTTGTGTTGATCTAGCAGCATCTCTGATATCGTTCTAGTGAAGTGGTTAGGAAAGGACGCAATTTCAGCGCTTGCAGTTGACGGAAAGGGCGGGAAGGCCGAATTATTGGAGAAGGTTGCCAGGTGGGTGGAGGCCAGAGGGCGGAATGTCACACAACCAGGTTTGTTCTCGTCCCCCGATACGTTCTGTGACTCATGCGCTCGTTACCGTATCAAGTGATGATTGTGTCGTACGAGACCCTTCGGACGTTATCGGCGCACCTTGCCCACTGTAGCATTGGTCTGCTGTTGTGTGATGAGGGACACAGACTCAAGAATTCTGGTCTGTGCCCCTTGCTTTCTTCGACACTCTCATAAAGAGTCATTGTTCTCACTGTGCGCGTTCAGACTCCCTCACGTTTCAGTCCCTTAACGCACTCGACGTCAAACGGCGCGTCATACTAACGGGTACGCCGATCCAGGTACGTTCCTTGCACATATACGCACTAGGTGTCAAGTGCTGATGCACCTGTCTTAGAATGACCTCTCAGAGTATTTCTCGCTGCTCAACTTTGCAAACCCCAATTTCTTGGGGACACGCGAAGAGTTTAGGAAAAATTTTGAGAACGCTATTATCCGAGGCCGTGATGCAAGCTCATCTGCCCAGGTGCAAGCTGAATCCGAGAGAAAGCTCAAGGAGCTCGGTGGGCTTGTGACAAAGTTCATCATCCGACGTACCAACGACCTATTGTCAAAGTATCGTGTGTATTTTCCATATCCCTGGAAGATGGCATCAAAGACACTGATACGCAACTGCTCGCAGTACCTGTCAAGTATGAACAGGTCGTATTTTGCAAATTATCTTCCTTCCAGTTATCGCTTTACCGCCTCTTTATTTCTTCCCCAGAGATCAAAGCGCTGTTACGCGGTGCTGAATCGCAACCTCTGAAGGCCATCAACATATTGAAGAAGTTGTGTAACCACCCAGAATTACTCAACCTACCGGACGATCTGAGAGGTTCGGAACCACTTATTCCCGAAGGATTTGTGGGGGCTTCAGGAGGCGGAAGCGGAGGAAGAAGCGGAGGAAGGAACCAGGACAGGGGCGTAAGGTGTGAGTGGGGTGGCAAATTTGTCGTCTTGGAGCGGTGATTATGTCTTGTTTAGTTCCCTTGGTTGAGTGACACGAGTTGAACCCGTCTGTTTGACAGGTTCCTGCACCAAATCAGGACAACCACGAACGACAAGATCGTCCTCATTAGCAATTACACCCAGACACTTGATTTGTTTGAGAAGCTGTGTCGAAGCAAAAAGTACGTCAGGTGTTGGTATTTTTTATTCAACCTTCTGATCGTGTATAAAGGTATGGGTTTTTCCGCTTGGACGGGACTATGACAATCACAAAGCGTCAAAAATTCGTCGATCAGTTTAATGATCCCAACGGGAAGGAGTTCGTTTTTTTGCTCAGTTCAAAAGCTGGTGGATGCGGTATCAACCTTATTGGAGCGAACCGACTGATTCTATTTGATCCGGGTATGCGCGCCTCGTCACGTACCAAGCAAGCAAAGGATGACGTTGGGTGTTAGATTGGAACCCGGCTGCTGATCAACAAGCCCTCGCGCGCGTGTGGCGGGATGGGCAAAAGAAAGAGTGTATGACGATCACGGGCGCTTTATGATATTCTAATTGACCCATATGCAGGTTTCGTTTACCGGTTCATTTCGACCGGGACCATTGAGGAGAAGATCTTTCAGCGACAGGCTTCGAAGCAGGCATTGTCCTCTGCAGTGGTGGATGAGAAAGAGGATGCAGAACGGCATTTCTCGCTCGAGTCACTCCGACAGCTGTTCACGTTCAACGAGGGCACGATTTGCGATACGCACGACACGTTTAAATGTAAGCGATGCAAGAACGGGAAGCAGGTCATCAAGAGTAGCGCCGTGTTATATGGGGACGCGAGCACGTAGGTTTTAGAGCCAACGACTGGCGGTGCATGTGGAAGCTGATCGATTCCAGATGGAATCACTTTACGAACGCAGAGCTAAAGGGTAACCATGATGACCTTCTTCGCGCAGAGGTTGATCTTCCCGAGGTTTCGTTCGTCTTTCAGTACATCAGCCATTAGCTTATAAATAAATAAATAAAAATGGGCAATTATTATTCGGAATTTACTTAAAAAGGATGACTGTCGGACATTCCCACGAGAGAACGCTCTTTGACTGATTCTGAAATGTCGAGCAGAGCAGGAGGATTGTACGGTGGAATTCAGTTCTCTTCTGGTGCAACGCTCAGCTTTTCTTCTTCTTCCTCTTCTTCCTCCGTTCCTCCTCCTCCTCCCCTTCTCCAGCCAGCACCAGCCCAAGACCAGCCCGAAGAAAAAGTTCAAGTACCCAGTGTACCAGCGCCCGACGCACAAGAAAACACGGCCGGCGTCGAGGAGGGAGCTGCAACCTCAGTAGGATCTGGATCAGGGTCGGTGGCAGGAAAACCTACAGCCGGTATCTCCCCCTCTTCTGCGCCTTGCTATGTACAGTCGAAATATTGACCGTGTCGCAATCATGACCCATTTTCACGCTGCCCGCATCTGTCCAATTCCCCGCCCTCGTTCATCGCTTAGGATGGTCCGCCGCACTCGCATTTGCACCCGTTCGCAGGACGCCGGCAAGAGCAAAACAGGCCGTGCCGAGGCTGCCCCCTGGGGCGACGACCGTACGGGCTGCTACGACTTCAGCGCCTCCGTCGATATTGGCCGTCCCAGTCAGCTCAAGTGCGACCGTCTCTGCCACCGCCGTCGTGTTCGCTGCACCCGAACTGGTCACCCCTGCGAACGATCCGGCAGAGGTCAAGGAAGAGCCCAACGCCGGGTGGCGGAAGAAGGAAGGTTGGGGCAAAAAAGTGAAACCCCCGTCGATGGTCCTCGATGAAGACGTGAACGGCTTCAAGGCCCACCAAAAACGCAAGGGGCCGGGTGGCACTGGCGGAAAAAAGGGGAAAAAGGTGAGTGCGAATGTCAGAGACCGTTATCGCATCTGAGCGGTGTCCAGCACAAAAACGTGCAGCCCATTGCTGTTTGGGACCCCATAGAGCAGTATGACCCATTGAAACCAAACGACTACAACGAGTATAAGATGTGGAAGCAGCGTGACCGCATTGAGCGCGCTGCGGAACGGGCTGCTGAGAGGAAACGCGCCCGCGATGTCAGAGACAGGGGTAGCGACCAGACCGACTCGGGGAGCGAAGACGAACGACCTCGCAAGACGGGTTTGTTTGTTCTTCTCATGAAAACCGTGTGCTCACGGCGGTCGTTCAGGCAGATTCGATGACAACACTACATTTGATCGCTGGTCTCGCGCGGATGATGATCGCCCACGTGGCGTTCCCTCTGCTGACGGTCCACCAGTTACCATGGATCGGACTATGTCTGGCGAAGACGCATATATGCGGCGTTTGGCGATGTCGCAGGGTGCAGCACCTCCACAAGCGCCATCCCCTCCACCAGCCCGTGTAGACCGAAATATGTCTGGGGAAGAGGCATATCAACGACGTTTAGCCATGATTGCTGGTGGTCAACCCGCGCAAACTGCGGTCCCACCGACTCCTCAACCCGTTGACGACGCGGACCCCGACATGTCCCCCGACAGTGACGTGGATCAGTCTCTAGTAGCCTCGGCGGATCGTGCGGAGACGGGAGACGAGGCATACCAGCGTCGTCTTGCTATGAGCAGCAACCTCCGACCCGCCGCACCGCCATTTGATCCTTCCCCGCCTCTACCAATGCCTCCAAGCATTCCTGAGCCACCGTCCCCGCCGCGCCTGGCGTACAACCCATTTGCGCCGCCCACCAACGTTCCTCCACCTCCACCTCCGGGACAGATTCCGAGTGGGTTCGAAGACAAGGTCAAGGCTGCTGCGAATATCGCTGCAAGGTTGAGTGCGCTGGCTGCAACTGCCGGTACCGGATCTGGTGATTCTGGGTCAAACTCGCCCGCTCCGCCTCCACCTCTGGAGGAAGAGAGTGCACCTAAAAGGTGAGCATTACCCAGCCACAATTTTTTGAGACTCTCAAACTTGCTGATATGTGCACAGTTTTGCCGCTCGTTTCATGGCGAAATGGGGTCACAAGGAAGGCCAGGGTCTCGGCGCGGACGGCTCGGGAATCGTCAACGCGCTCACCGTCGAACAAGTCTCACAAGGCAAGAAGAGTGGTGGCAAGGGGAACAAGAAAGTTGCGGGACACGCTCAGGGCAAACTCGCGATCGGTTCCAAGATGGGAAGGATCATCAATGACAATGACGACACCCGCACACGCGAGGACCGCGAGCGGTTCGGCGATCCAAGTCGGGTAGTCGTGCTCACGAACATGGTCGACTCTGACGACGTGGACGATGGCGAGTTGCGAGATGAGATTGGTATGTGTTGTGTGGGTGGGGATGGGTCGGGTAGCTGACATGACCTTGGTAGGCGACGAGTGCTCCAAGAACGGCACCGTCGAGCGTGTGATTGTCCATCTCCACGATCCACCCCCGATGAATCCCGAAGAGGCCGTGCGTATCTTTGTTTTGTTTGCTGGGCCGTCGGGCGCGTGGAAGACGGTGCGCGAGATGGATGGGCGTTTCTTTGGTGGAAGAGCGGTGCGCGCGAGATATTTCTCCGAGACGTCGTTCTTGCAAGGTGATTTAGATGTTGCCCTGTCGTGAACGCTTCTCGTTGTATGTTTAATGCAGAGCATTCTTTTTTTATATCTTGTCGGTCGTCGAACAAATGTAAATAGTCGGTTCGTACGATGATTACTCGAAACCCCTATACAGACCAACTTCAAGCGAGCAAAACGCGACAATGTCGGACCAAATCACACCTCACGAGACAAGGGATACATCATCGCAACCCATTGGTATAAATTCAAAACAAGAACAAAAAAGAAAAACAAGAGTTGATAAACAAGAGTACGCCGAGCGATCTTATGCCGCGCACGAGCAATCATGGTACCGTTCCAAAAAGATACGACGGATCCAGATCACGAAAAAAAGGGAAAGAAGGGTCCGATAAATAAAAAAAAGTAGGGAGATCACAACAACGTATATGTGAGAGATGAAAAACTAAAAACTAGATGAATAACAAGGAGAAATCGTGGCGTAGATAAGTAACTAAAAAAAACTGTCGCCAGATACGCCATAAATATCGGTCAAAAAACACGATATATGCAAAGGGAAAAAAAAAAGTTGCAAAACGGCGGCGGAACCGTCCAGTGTAATCACAAACCAGAGAGGTTTGCCCGTCCGGAGAAACCCTTGTTGTTGTTGTTTCATTGGAAAGAAGTGAAATAGTCAAACAAATGGAGCGTGATGCGGGTCGATTGATTGGCTATAGATGATGTTTTGAGATGGATATGCATGATGCTAGTGTGCACTTGTGTGCGTGAATGATTCGAAATGGATCGCGTCGAGACTTGGACGTAGATGTGACCGGAAAAGAGTCGAGGGTGTTGAGCGTAACGTTCGTGGAAAATAGCGTGCCATGCGAGAGATGCAAACATACGAACCGGGACCAAACGTGGCGAAAGGCGCAGTTGAAGAAATGGTCGAGCGACTCCGATGAATAACGGAGGGGATAGGCTGCATAACCAGCAAGGGCGTTCAACAAAAAAAAAACAAAAACAAAAAAGCAAGCGAAAAGGGGCGGCGGCCATTCATATCGTGAGTACTGAGAGTGGGGATGAGCAGTAAAGTTGCGCGAGCCCAAGGTCAGTACGCCGCCATGCGCGCAGCATCAAAAGTCTCCGCTCGTCCAATCGGAACCCGAAGCCGCTTCCCTTTCGCTGAAGCACCCTTGGTCGGCGGAGGGCACGGGCTATCGCCAATGTCGGTGTCTTCGTCGTCAGTCAGAGTGAGGTTACCAATCTCGGTTAGAGTGGAGAGTCCGTTACGACGAGTACGCGCGGCATTTGCAGCAGCGAACAGCTGAGAGGCACCCGGAGCGGTATTGCGTTTGGATTGCGGCTGGGGCTGTTGCTGCTGTTGAGGAATGTTGAGCACTTTCGAACTCATGTCACCATAGGCGTAGGACTTCGTGCGACCAAACTTGGCCTTCCGGAACTGATCCAAGTCTTCGCGACGAGAAACTGCGTGACTAGGGTCGTCCATTCTCACATACCCTTGGGGCTGGCAGCGGTTTGCTGAGCGCTTATAGTATGCGCAATATCCGCCTTCCAGAATATACACCTCCGGGTAGTGAATCCTTGGGTATACTTGGTTGTTCATGGCACGGTCTTTAGAGCGAAAATGCTTGGCGCTATCACCCTGTTCAACGCATAGCAATGAAGGTAAGAAAAGATACTTTACATTGTTGGCGCTCGTTTAGCACTGAACTCGCAGTGGAAGACCAGAACGGTCTTTTGCGAGCTATCGCCACTGATACATGGCCTAGGTCTGTCCTGAGATAGAAGAAATTCCTCCACTCCTGCCGTAGTGTTGATGTTGATGGCACCAGGAATGTGGCCACCGTCGTATTCGTAGTCAAAACGACAATCGATAACGTGAAACTGGGCAATTTGGGAGACATATGCGCCATCCAGCAGAGCATCCAACTGCAAGAAATCGATAAGAACTGTATGCCCTCACAGAAATTTATCACTCACAGTCTTTGGAGCAATTCTCATCAAGCCATCCTCGCGAACGCGGTGACACGGGAGAAGCTTGCCCAACGACTCGTTATCACCAAACCCGGCCAGCATGAATTTGGAAGAGGGACTGTCGCCAGCTCCCTTGTTTACCAAAGGGCTACCTGCAGTGAGAGGCTTAAAGTCTTCTGTTCCGTCACGACGGCGAAGAGTCTTGGTTTGATGGCGTTTCATGTAAGCCTGGGCGGGGGAAGACATATCTGGACCATCAAAAGATTCGTCCGACATATCAGGAACATTGGGCATTGCAGAGACGACTCGGCGGGAGAAACCCAATTTGGGAGCGGCGAGACCATGGGAAGGTGTTTCTTCCGATTCCATTGCAGGGTATGCGGAGCGAGGCCCACTTTCTGCAGGGTGCACGACGGCAGAGAAAGCAGGGCGACGAACGCGCCTATTGGCGTTTGAAGGGACACCGAGACCTTGCAATCCTGGCTTGTTAAAGTGAGACAACAAAGGCCCACTTCCTAAACGCTCGAGTTTATGTTCGGACGGTGACGAAGGGGGAGGTGAGGAAGGAGCATCTTGTTCAACGCGGCTGATACCCTCAGGGGACAAGGAGCGTCGTTTCTTTGGCTGACCAGCGCCAAAGTCCGCTGACTCTAGCGGGACAGAAGGCGTAGTGTTGTGAAACATGTTGAACGCAGTGATCGTCGGAGCAGAAGACAGGGGAGGTGAGCTTAAGAGATCTTCGTTCTGAATTGGAGCTGGATCTACGTCCATGGCGTCATCCGAAGGAAGGGAAGATGTTTCAGCGGGCTGGAATATCAATTTAAGCTAAATCGACCCTAAGCGGTCTGAGTCAGATGAATAAGGACATACGGGGGCAAATAAATTTCCATCCGACTGCTCCATCGGCTTGGCAGCAAACCAGTCTGTAGGCAACGCGGAACGCTGTGTACGTTTCAATCCAGATTGTGTGCCAGTCTTTGAATCAGGTGTCAAGTCGTTGGGAATGCTGCTATTGCTTAGGTCTTGACCAAACAAGCGTGCGCCGCTCGTATATGCGCGCGGCCGACTGGTAGGCTTGCTGAACCGGACGGGTTCTTTGCGCAAGACGTGAGATGGCATAGGGGAAATATCCATTGCGTCGTCTTGTATAGAGTCTTGAGTAATATCGACATAGTCGCGTGAAGGGGAGTCGAGGGACACGGTAGAGGCGAAAGACAGTTCGAGATCCGAGGAAAGAAATTCGTCAAGGTCGTCACGGGGTTTTGTTCGTTGTTGGTTGAGTTTGCGGATCGGGGCGAGAGGAGCGCTGAGATACTGTGAAGAAGCTGAGGATATGGTAGAGAAGAAATTCATGGCTGGAGGGTCGAAAGGGTAGGGGTACTCAGAGTCTCTCTTGCGCCGCTTGTTCGAATGGCGATCTGCGAAACGGGACATGGTGGCAAGCGAAGGAACCAAGTTGTACGGAGAGTGACTCAGTGGTCGTCGTTTGGAAGAAACCAAGTTAAACACGCACGAAATAAATACCAAGCGGTATATGGTCCGAAAGGGCTTCAGTCACGACCAGAACAGGCTAAGAGAAGAGAAGGATAAGTCAGTGTTTGACAAAGGTGGACGTGTGGAACGAAGGGCGAATAGTTATTGTCGACCAAAGCTGGTTCAACGGGTGACAGGGCCTCGTGTCTCGCTTATATATATGTATATAAAAAGGGAGGGCTTTGACGGTAAAGAAAGGCGATATGAGGAAAAAAATACCTTGCGTAATGAGCGAATAGTCGAAGGAGGGGCTGCGCCTGCATGTGCATGAGCTTATGCAGGACCAGGCATAGCGAAGACGACCTCACAAGGTAAGTAAACTAACGTGGGTCCCTTTTTTTTCGATGCTCGAGTTAGCTGGACACTGGCAGGGTCATCCCGACTCACCAGACCGACTCAATCTAGAGGAATGTGAAGTGTCCTTTGAGAGTTTGGTTCAAGTTCACTTTGTCACGTGCGTAGTAGAACAATAACACGCTACGTTGTCATAGCAGTATGTGCTACCATCATGCAAGTACGTATATCTACAGAAACACGCTCCTCTTTGCCAGCGACGACCGCGGGTCCTTCACATTCACCTCGGACCACCTTTGGGCAGATTAACGAGTGTAATGTCGTGGCTATGGGCTCACGTACGGAATGAACACGGCCTGCAACTTGTCCTCATGAATCTCGGGGTATTTCTCCTGGATAATTCTGGTGATCGAATTGAAGATGATCTGTAACATGACTTAGTCTCGCCCGTACGCGCGCTCGTCGGGCTTACCTCATATCCCGCAGCATTCAAGTGCAACCCATCATACAGGAACCGCTCGCACGCATGTTCATCGCGCCCGGCCGCTTCCCAGATCTCTGTCCACACATCCGCCACCGGCACTCCCACCTTTTCTCCCACCTCCTTCACAGCCTCCGCGTAGGATTTTGTGACCGCAAAAATACGCTCTTTCTGCCACTGGAATGTGTTCACTGGCGGTGGGGTAATCAAAATAACCCGGGTATCCGGCGAATAGTATGTGGACGTCGGCGATTTGACCATGTTCACAAGGTGGGTCAGATTCGCCTTGAATCGGTCTCGGGGAACGTGTTGCAAACTTGGAGGTGTTGCGGCGTCGTTAGCCCCATACCAAATGGTCAACAACTGTATCCTGGGTACATTCTGCTCGTTCTTTTTCGCAAGGAGCTAGAAAACACTTGTGTCGCAATAATCGGGTGCTGCACTTTGCGTACGGTTACCTGTTCAAGGACCGGGATAGCCCAGTCGGTCTGGTACCCACTGAATCCCCGGTTGATCACATCAAACTTGCGAACATACGCGGCTGAACGATGTCAATGTGACTGGTCAACCAATCAAAGATCGTACACGTACATGCCAACCGCTGCGCAAATCCGTACGGCTCCCATCCTCCCTGCGTGAGCGAATCTCCAAAGAGTACGATGGCATCTTGAGTAGGGGAAAGTGCCATATCTACCTCAGCCTACACTGTCTGCAGATGCGTGGTGAGAAGAGGATATCGTGTGATATATCAGTCATAATTTAGCCGACAAGACATTTTTCAGCTATGTTTCGCCTGATCCTAAAAACACCGGCTGATTCCACCAAGGCACTATCATGTTTGCGGTTTCTTGACCGGCCCGGGTACATCCTTCCACATTTGTCAAAATAGAACGTATTTCTTGACTGCCTGGACCACAGTCCCTTCCGCACGTATTGACCACCGAATTTGGCCCCGCCTGCCAAGAACTTGTCTTGTTCCCATAAGTCCCGAATTATACTGCTATATAATGCACCGCGTGAAACACGGCAAGGTCTCGTCTGGGGCCGTTGATCACAAATCCGGTAGTGCGTGGTTCGCGATCACCAACACTTATGCTGGGATGTCCTGCCCTGCATGCTCGATATTGAGTGTCAAAAAAGATATTATTTGCGTCTTTCCGAGGCGTATGCTTATTGCCTGATGCGTTTTGGATACGTCATCGCTCGCTGGCACTACACAAACACGGTGCTCTTTTCCGGCGATGATCCCTGTTCACCTCGGAACAACTTTGGACAGACTAGGATTGGTGAATGTAATATCAGGATTAACATATGGAACGAACAATCGGGCTGCAACTCGTCATGATGCATCTCGGGGTATTCTTCTTGGATGATCTTGGTGACCGAGTCAAAAACGACCTGCAGCACAATTCAGTATTGCCCGTTCTGATGAGTGCGCCTGTCAGCCTTGCCTCATATCCCGCTGCGTTCAAGTGGAGCCCATCGTACAGGAACCGCTCGCATGACCGTTCATCGCGTCCAGCCGCTTCCCAGATGTCTGTCCACACATCTGCGACCGGTACACCAACCTCTGCGCCTGCCTCCTTCACAGCCTCTGCATATGATTGAGTCTGCGCAAAAGTGCGATCGTCTCCCCGTTGGAAGGTATTCACCGGGGGTGGGGTCATCAGAACAACTCGGGTATACGACGAGTAGTATGTCGACGCCGGGGACTTGACCATGTTCACGAGGTGGATCAGATTCGCCTTGAATCGGTCTCGGGAAACGTGTTGCGGACGTGGCGGTAAGACAGCATCGTTGGCGCCGTACCAGATAATCAACAGCTGAACCTTGGATGCATCGCGCTGCGCGTGTTGTTTCGCAAGGAGCTAGAGAACGTCTTGTCATGGCGATCGCGTCTGTGGCGGTCGACAATCACCTGCTCAAAGACCGGGATGGCCCAATCAGTTTGATATCCGTTCAACCCGCGGTTGATCACGTCGAACTTGCGAACGTACGCGGCTAGATGTGGTTCAAACGACTATCTACACGTTATAGACATTAGACGTACATGCTAATCGCTGTGCAAATCCAGATGGGGCCCATCCTTTTTGTGTGAGGGAATCGCCCAGGAGTAGAATGACATCTTGAGTAGGGGCCAACGCCATCTCGGAAGAGTGCTCGTGACAAGTTCGTCTCTTGACCTCGGCCACATCCATGACATTGAGCAACCCGATCTCACTGCGCGTGTCGAACAAGAAAGCGTTCGTGTGGGATGTCGACGGTGAGCCAGAGAACACCTGTCTCACCTTTCTTTTCCTTGACGCCCACCAAGACATCGCGACCTTGCGTGCCCACCACCGTATAACCGGTCTCTTGACCGGCACCCTTCCACACCTGTCACAGCAAAATGTCTTTCTCGGCATCCCGCTCCTCCTCATGCCCGAGGAGGTCGTTCTCCTCGTCGACAAAGGTACGTCACGTCCCCCCGTGATCACGACACCAACCCCACACAACCCCAAGGCCTCGCGGTGCTTGTCGACGACACACACGCACACGCCGACCCGAATACCACCGCGCTGTCTCAGTGGGACGCCCAACGGCTCCGCGACGTCGACACGCAGCTCGCGCAGGCCGAGGAACACGACGCCAGGGAGGCATCCCACCCCGATCGCGCCATGTCCACGCAGGCGATCCTCAAACGCGAGGCGCGAAAGGCACGTCGGCAGGCGGGTCCCTCCCCCGACGAAGGCGCCCTTGACGCGGCTGTGGGCGCGAGTACACCACACACGGTCCACGTCCCCGCGGCGTCCAGCACGTTCGCGTGGTACGCCCCATCCACCCATGCGTTCACCACCCTCGCCGCCGCACGCGATGCAGGCATATGGGACTATCCAGGCACACCCGTCCAGCGTGCCCGCTGCGGCGTGTTCCGGGATTTATACGAGCAGGGTTATTTCATGGGAAGCGGCATCAAATTCGGAGGCGAATACCTGGTATATCCCGGTACGTCCCCCGGTTTACTACGCTGGCTTGTTGTCTATGACAAGGCTACTTTTCGTCTTTTCGAGCCACCATTCTTGTCCGAGATGTTCTGATATGCGACCCATCAGGCGACCCACTGCGATATCACTCCCACTTTGTCGCATCCGTCATCGAGTCTCCTGCAGCCCCCCTTCGACCGATGGAAATCGTGGCTCACGGTCGGCTAGGCACAGGCACGAAGAAGGCCCACTTGTTATGCGAGTGGGACGAAGCCAACAAGACCGTCACCTATTACTCCATCGAGTGGGCAGGATTCGGATGAAGTCTTGGCGCTCACACACGACCAACTCACATGGTCACATTCATTTTCGAAAACAATGCAATGACATTAGCAAAGATGACGTGTGTACAGGTATAACCGGAAAGCATTAGACCAAAGATGTTTAACGTGAGATCATACGATGAATCTAGCATGGACTTAGTCCCGCTTGCGCCGGTCTAAACTCTGGTCAGGCTTCCTCTCAACGGGTCGCCCAGGACTGCGGACTTGTGGATGAGACTTTCTTGCCCCGGGCGGCATTCGGTGAGGTTCGGACCCTGCTCCTTCTTCGGCCCGCTCGGACGCATTGCTGGGTAATCTGTTGTGACGCGGTTCACCAACGTTCCCCCCGATGCTGAGGATCCGAACGATCAAGTCATTAAGCCGTATCACCGCGGCGAATATCGGAAGCCGAATCGGAACAAATGGCGAGGGATAGCGGACTGTATCGTTCTTATCAGCATACACCTGTGGGTTGAACGGATCCTGAGGAGCGGGTTGGGCGTGCATGGCCATGATCACGTACTGCAGAAGAGATGATTTAGCGTTCTGAATGGCGGGGCACACGGAAACATACGGCAGGAAACAACAATGCAAACAAGGCGGCATTTGCAAGGCCACTTCCCCATGTGCAGATAGCCGCGGAAGGGAATCCGAATGCAAAAAAGTAGGGCCACCGTTCTTCGAGGTACCGCACCCTGCTCGAAAGAGAAAGCCCACGCGCGATCCAGATGAACCTGTGCCAAACGCGTCAATGAGTTCTACCCAATTTTCTCTGGATCGGATGGTAAATGCCATCGTGAGGGGGGCTCACTCGAAACAGTAATACCTGCAACGCGCGCCATCACATCAGGGCCGGAAGAAGCCGCGACGGGGTCACTCACGCATCGATCCAACACATGAACGCAAAGTTGAGCAACGGACCGGCGTAGGGGATGGCCCCGAGGGCGAAGGAGACGAGCATGGACGTGAGGACCATGACGGCACGGTAGGCCGACGTGGCAAGCATGGTGAGCATGCCTGTGTAAGTCACAGGCTGTTGCTGGGGAGGTTGGTTCCCATGCCGTAACATGAACGTGCGTTTCGCGATCGTGTGGCACCATGTGTTCTGGACAGGACACCACGTCAGAACGGCAGCATCACGGGAGGAACGAGGGACTGACGTTGAGATAAAAGGAGACGCCCACGATGGGAAGCAGCCAGAGCACTCTGTAGAACCAGCCCACGTTTCTGTGGAGCCAGCTGGGGTGGTCGTGGACGAGCGGCTGGAGGATCCAGTCAAAGGTGTAGATGGAGGAGAGCGAGAGCATGTTGAGAAGGAGCGACTTGAGGATGTTGGACCGGATTTCAGGGTCGCTGGATGGGGTGTGATGTGTGTGGCACGCCGGGTGAGACGAACGAGAAAGGAGGTTACCTCGATACTGTGTATACGACAATGTCCCATCTGAATGCGTCGAATAGACCTCTGAAGATGCATTTGGTCTGGACCCAGAGTGTCTGGTTGAGAGACAGAAAGACAGGGTAGGCCGCACGGGAGGAGGAGGAGAATGAAGAGGACGTGTGCTGATGTTGGTACTGTCTCGACATGAAATTGTCGGTGCACAAGTCGGCGAGTGATCGGCTAACATTGCACTCAAACCTAAATCAGGTCGGCTCCTCCCCCTTATCGTGCCAACATGTCGGATATAAGCCACGATGATGTCCTCCTCATGGCATGGTCATTTTAGCCTGCTCGTGGGGGAAAGATTTGCTCGACTATAATAGAGAACAATACAGGACAGATACCACATAAAAACGCAGAGAATAGAAACGACCACGGAACAGATACGAGGACAAGCATATCGGGGGATCGCAACGTACAACGCTAAAACGCAAACCTAAGGAAAGTAGGACTAGGTGACGAAGCCATTGTTTGCTTTCTTGGACAGTTTCACGGCACATCAACCGATCCAGCGCACCAACAAACCAATTACTTCATGTCGAGGCTTTCGCAGAGGACCTCTTTGACGGAACCTTCCTACTTGCAGCGGCCCTCTTGCTCGTTGGTGCCTTCTTGGCAGCAGCCTTGGCCCTGACAGGCGTGGACGCCCCAGTGACAGTCTGAAGAATGTCGGGTCCATGCATCAAGTACATGGCAAACATACTAACCTTCTTCGCGGCCCCTCGTTTCGAGGGGGCAGTCGTCTTCCTGGCAGTCGCAACCCTCCTACCAGCCAGCACCTTCTTAGGAGCTTTGGCAGCGACAGTCTTTGCTGCAGAAGTCTTCAAGGTTTTAGCAGCCTCGGTCTTCTTTTCGGCAACCTTTCTAGGGGCAGCAGCCTTGGCAGTAGTGGCCGTCTTGGCCTTCACTGTCTTTACCTTCTTAGCGGCGGTGGTTCGGGTGGCAGCCGCCTTCGTGGGGGCAGCCTTGGAAGGTCGTACTTTGGGTGCAACTTTGGGTGGAGCTGCTTTAGCAGGCTTGTTCTGACGCATGACATCAGTCGACAAGTCACGTGGCATATAAGTGCACGGACCTCCTTCGACGCCGACGTATCGACGAGTCTGGTGTTCTTAGGAGGGAGTTTCACTTTCCCCGCGGGACCTACAACGATTTCCGTTAACATGCACACGATTAACGAGGGAGCAGCGGGACCTTTGGGAAGCACAAAGATACCCTTCTCGGCACCAGTGGCAATGGCTCGGGCCAATTGTGTGTTTTGAGCATTACCAATCTGAAGATTGTACTGTTCCTCAACGTATCTGGACATCACTCAGTAATCGGATCACCCCACTGTTTGATTAAAATGCGCACTTCTTGATGTGGGGGCGAGACACTCCTTGGCGCGACTCTTCAGGGTTGGCCGCGATACACTCCTATTTCGGGTCAAGCGGAGTCAGGAGGTAAATTCGCTATCGAAGTGCATAGCGAGCAGGCCGCATGTCGGTGTTTTGAAAGATCACCCCGAGTCAGCCGCACATAAAATGGACGAGGGAACGAAATGTCCCCTCCGCCCTGCGATTTTAGAAGTACCACTCAGGAGCTCACATACAACGGCCGACGACGATGCCGCGCCAGCGAAGAACCGGAATGCGTATTAAGAGGAGCGAAGGGTAGACAAACTCACTTTGATCATCTCAATCCAGCTTGGATGAGTAGCGGGTGGCCGTGCAGCAGTTCTCTTGGTGGCCTTTGTAGTGATAGATGATTTCTTTGTGGACATCTTGAAAGATTCGAAGCGAGGTTGTTGATCGTTCTTGCTATTCGCACGGTAGGTCGGTTGTCTGGACGGAGGAGGAGCTTACGAAATAGTCCTGCGAGAGATAGTAGTGGTTTAAGAGAGAAAGGTGTTGAAACTCCGAGGGCGCGTTGAGCAGTCAACAAACTCAATTCGCGGCAGTCACGTGAGCCGTTATTTGAGATATGGATAATGCGACTGCCTATCGTTCCACAGACGACGGTGAGCCTGCTCAGTATGGGCGACGATCGTCTGGAACCTCGAACGGGATGTTAGGCTATACAAAGAACGAAAAACGCGGTCCAAAGTGTCGGATCGAAGTGCAAGAAAAGTTGGGCTGTAGTCGTATGCGAAACCCTATAAAAAATCCTGAAACTTCGTTGGGAGTCTCACACACCAGCCTCTGTTTAATGGGAGGCTTTGGAGTTGCAATTTTTTGTCCGCTACTCATTTTTTGGGAAGAGGAGAGATTCGGTGTGTCTGCGGGTCACTAAACGAGTACGCGACGCGTCCAAAAAAGGAGCGCGTCTTGCGCCCACTGAATTTGGTCGATCTGAGATTGACCCCGGAACGATCCGATTGGCTAGCAAAAATGCTAATTGGCTTCGTCGGTCACAACGCGGAACACGCATGTCACTCTCACCCAGCCTCAGAACGGCGGTACGCTCAGCCTACCGTGACCTACTCAGGGCAGCTGCCTCTACCTTTGAAGGTACGTTCATTAGTCTTCTCGCCTTCTTCTTGCTTGACATTTTGTTAGGTGATGCACCAGTACGACGAGGTCGTTTCTTTGCGTAACCCGGGTTCTTTTTTTTGATCTTTTTTAAAGCCTTTCAAATTCAAATGCGAACGGAGACGTTGGCTTTAGATAGTGCGGCACGAGACGACCCCGCTCAAGTAGAAGAGAAGATAAAACTCGCCAAGGATCTCGCAACAGTCTTGCGCAGAAACGTGGTCCAGGCCAAACGGGTAGAGACACCTTCCGGAGAGGAAGCTTGGAGTGGGTGTCGTTCGTAGCGACGCACTTGGCTAGACAGTTGATTCCGTTTGCAGGGTTGCGGATTACAGAGGAGACTGAAATTGGAGACAATTCGACCATCAAGAATCCCCCGCCAATCCAGTCCAACCGTCGTGCACGAAAGATGGAAAGGGGCGAAACAACGTAACGATTCTCCAACGCATCAGATGACCTTTTTTTAAGACTCACAAGACAAGCAGAAAATGTTGTTCTGCCTAATAGCACGCCAGTGCCTCGCAACTTTTCAGCACTCAAAAAAGCCCACAAACAACGAGAGATGCCTGAATTGCGCGAGGTTGACTTAGTAGAGTCATTTGTGCGAGGTGGGTCCGTCGCTACCCATCCCGACTTCTGTACAAGTTCTCCACAGGGAGTGGTCCCGGCGGGCAATCGATCAACAAGACAGAAAACAACGTTCAACTTCTTCATAAACCCACTGGTATCCGTGTGGCATGTCAAGAGACTCGCTCTCTGGCTACCAACCGAATGCTGGCTAGACGACATTTGTTAGAAAAGGCGTGTCATAATGCTACCCTGCTCAATCATATCACGAGAATGCTGATGCAAACCGCTCACTACTTTGACTCGGATAGTTGGACAAACTATACAACCCTGGTCTTTCAAAGGGAGAGTTTCAGCGTGCTAAGCAAAACGAAAGAGAACGTCGGCGACGTAAAAAGGCAAAGAAAAGGGCCAAGAAAAGGGCTGAGCGGGAACTACCAGAAGATGACTAGTTGCATTGTACTGTCTCGAGTTCAGATGCCAGACAGGCACTGTCGTGAGCGCGGGAGTGTACCTGTACTTAGTTGCCACATATACCGGTCGCAGTCGTCATCAGGGTGGTGGGCTACCGTCGGAACTGCGTAATCTTTGACCATGTCTTCGCAAAGCCAATCGTCATTATACACTCTTGCTACCATAGTCAAACGGTAAGCGGTTCGTTCGCTGTATCGCCGATGGCTTACACATGCGCTTGGCCGCAGACTGGAAGCGGTTGCGTCGCGGTTCGAAGACATCGAGGACACGAAACGCGAGACCAGGAGACCGAGTACTAGCACTGTCACAAACTTCGTCGACCCCCAGCCAGGAGCTGTCTCACTACCCGCGCCTCCAGCGATCGTGGTCGAACCAGTGATTCCTCCCAGCATCCAGGCCTTTGATGCGATCGTGATCGAGGCAAGGCTGAAGCCGTTGGCAGAACTCACAAGTGCCTTTGCACCGCAAGTCTTGATCGATCAAGTATGTCCCTCCATAACCATCTATCATTGAGTCCTGTGTGACGAATCTTGTATAGGTGGACCTGTTTGCGCAGACGATTCAAGTGCTGCGCGACCTATTGCTCAAGGCCGCTGCATGCAAGAAGCCAGACCAGAAAACCTTCGAGGAGCTGCTGAATCCATTGCAGGCCTCGATCGTGGCGGTCACGCGGGCCAAAGAAGCCAACAGAAAGGAAAGAGAGTGGTTCAACCATCTGACCGTCGTTGCTGAGGGGACTGTGTGTGTTGGTTGGATCACTGTCGTAAGTGCTTAGCCGTTTATGCACGTATCTCTCGCGCAGACCTTCGTCATAGGAACCCAAGCCAGCGCATTACATCGCAGAAATCAAGGAATCCGCCACATTTTACTCGAACAGAATCCTCAAGGAATTCAAGGAAAAGTACGCGCACTCATTTCCCAGGCGATAGGCAGCTGATTTGTGCATTTAGGGACCCACGCCATGCTGAATGGGTTCGCGCGTTCATCGCCATCTTGGATGAGATGAAACGGTATATTTTAGAAACACACCCGACTGGCCTGGTCTGGAATACCAACGTCGGTGGTGCACCATTCCACGTCCGTTACGACCCTAAACGCTTTTCTAGGGCGTCCCTGTTTCGGAGTACAAAGCGCCAGTGCCTGCGGAGGCTGCACCAGCCACTCCGCCGCCGCCACCACCACCACCACCGCCGCCGCCAGTTTCTAGTGCGCCCACATCACCAGCAGCGGGAGGTGTGGCAGCCGTGTTCGCCGAGCTCAACCGCGGCGACGATGTGACCAAGGGCTTAAGGAAGGTCGATAAGAGCGAGATGACTCACAAGAATCCGGCTCTTCGCGCCAGCAGCGTTGTTCCAGCAAGCGGTGGTTCAGGGGGTCTGTCTGCTAACTCACAGTCGGAACTTGTTCTCATAGACCTTTGCAGCAGCAAAGAAGCCCACAAAACCCGTGAAGCCTGCTGCGTTAACGGGAAAGAAGCCATCTAAGTTTGCGTTAGAGGGTAGCAAATGGTTAATTGTACGTTAGCAATACCATCTGTCCATTTCGAGTGCTGACGAGATTGATAGGAATACCAGGAGGACCAGCCCGCACTTGAAGTGACGGACGTTGAGATCAGTCAGACTGTTAACCTCTTCGGGTGCAAGAATACCACCGTCATCGTCAAGGGCAAGGTCAACGCTGTCTGGTGAGACCGATGCGATCTGCCAACCGGCGAGGAGGTTGATGAGCGAGCTTT